>BROG01001495.1:0-50331 GCA_030159075.1 Atrina japonica | reverse complement strand
ATGTCATCAGTAATCCAAAGTTCATAACACAGCTCAGATTTAAGAAAGTGCATTGAATTATCACTATTTTGATATAAATTTTAATACAATACAATTTTATCTTCTTGCTTCTGTATTTTATTTAAATTTTGATATGCGATTTCGTGTCGTATCCACTTTTTACTAAAAAATAGAAGCAAGCAGATTACCCAAACCAAAAGTTCAATGCTGAATAATTTTTATAAAACTAATACAGCTTAGGTAAAAGTAAGATCATTTAATTTTCGTTATTTTGATATAAAATATATAATAAAACTTTTTTATCAGAATTTTAATGAAAATATGCTATATGATTCCATAATACGTATATATTCATAGCTTTAATCGAAGTTTAATAATCCCCTTATCTAAAATTATACAGCTAAGATGAGCATCTTCTATGACAGGTCAATTATTTTGGTACAAATTATGATATGATACGATTTTATCTTCAAGCTTCAAATTTTGAATGACATTTTGCTATGTGATTTCGAGACGTGTCTACGTCAAACTAAAAATACAAGCACACCGACATAACTGGCATAAAGGTCACCGTAAAAAGTAACAATTTATGTAGGAAATATATCAAAGGAAAAAGTCACACAAAAAAAAAATCATTCTGTAAGTCCATAATCTCAAAGTTTTGTATTACCATTTCCAATAATAACAGAATAAACAATTTGATATTAACAACAGATCTATCAAAACGGTACAAGAGAAATCATATAAGGCATTGTAATTAGTACTCCAGTTTTTACATCACAGTGGCAGGTCTACAATGAATGGATAGAGAAATAAATATTATAAACATAATACCAAAGTTATAATGCTCAAGATGATCGTTTCTGTCAGTTACTTATCATCAGTTCGGCTCATGACATCTAAGCCGTTTACTTGCAGAAGGCGGGTGGTCTCTTCTCGGATACAATGTATTCGAGGACTCTCTTCTACCATTAAAAACTGGTCGCTATCATATAACTGAAAAATTGTTGAGTGTGGTGTAAAACACCATTCAATCAAACATTGAAATAAAAACTTTAATCTTGGCCTTTTCTTTTGAAATATAAGGGGTAGATGTATCATTTAATATGTGCAACCCTTTCAGATTACAACGACTTTGACATTTCGACCTAGATAATACATTTAAAAACGCTTTAGGAACGACTGTAACTTTGAAGTATAAAGTAAATATCATTGATACTTCACATGTGTAATGCTTATGAGACTTTCAGGTGGTATCATGACCTTTGCCCTTGTGACCTAGATAATGCAATTTTTTTTATTTTTAAAAACATTGTCCTTGGCTATAACAGTTGAAACATAGTGCTTTCAGACGGTACCATGAAAAGGATGTTTGACATACTTTTCAATTGACTTTTAAGATGTTAGGACTAGAACTTTGATATTTTACATGTGCAATCTTTCTGATCAGCGCCTTCAAATGGTACTAAGATCTCGTGACACATGTAATGCTATTGACCTAAATTTTAAAATATGACTCAAACAAATTAACAATAGAACATTTATTTTTCCAATGTTATAATGCTCAACAGATATAGACATTATGTATTGGTATGCGAATGCTTTATATTCAGAAGCTATGTCTAATCCTCTACCTTATAGAAAATTTGAATGGAAGGATGTCGTTAAAGATCCTCTAAATCCACCAGAAGGTAAGGGCTATATTTTAGCGGTAGTTACTTGGAATTTTGGGATCATAATCTTTCATATAACAATTATTAGATTTAGAATAGCGATTGGGGACAATCGTTATACCTCCTCGCATCCCTCGATAAAAATATATTGATCTAAATCAGTTAAAAGTTCTAACTTGATCTAACTTCATCTTCAAGAGGGCATCCCACGCTAATCCTGGTGCAGTATAATAATGACATGGATCAAAACCATAGTGTTTTATGCTCGTCGCTCGAAAATTCTCAAACACGTCGCTTAACAATAGAACGTCAGTCTTGAGATATAAATCGTGATAATCCCCCATAGTCTTACACTTAAATTCTTTCCAAAGTTTTTGAGCGTGTTTGTAGTATTTTTCGCTAATATATTCTTGTGAAAGACTACTATAAGCCTTTTCTCGGGATGGAAGACTGGTTTCTTCAAATGTTTTAAATGTATCCATATATTCGTATGGGTAAAAACCTTTCATCTTAAGCAATTCCGATTTTTCTTTGAATACTTTCTGCAAACTTGTCGATATTTCCTACTAACGTCGACAATGATGAAGATATGAATTGGAAACTATCCAAAAATCGTAATTGACCGAGAGTAAACGACATAAATTTTTCACCATTTGTTGAAATGCAGCTTATCTTTCCCGATACCTTAGCAATATCTTGAATGAGTAGATGTCAATCATATCCCCTTAAGTTATGGAACTGACTGGAATGGAGGTCACACCCTTTATAACGATCAGCCTTAGATTACACTTTGTGGGCAGCCCCACGATATTTTCCTGTTATATGGCAATGGTCACATACTTTTTCATCTTTATCTTTCTTTTTAATTTGTAAAATAATACGTTCATATTGCTTCTTTTAATCATCAGAGTTTTCCATCTCTTTAAGAATTCTTTCCTTTCGATCTTGCAATTTGCTAATTTCCCGTTCTTCGTCTTTGAAATGTTCTTCAGAAATCCAACATTCTGTTGCCGCCTCAAATCTCTCCCTATCTTCACTTTCCCATGTTAGGGGAACCTTGTTAGCGAATACCTCATTTATCCTCTCTTCCTCTTTTTGAAAAGTCTCTAAAAATTTGAGTATTGCATGTATGACACGATCTTCCTTATAATTTTCCCATACAACCTGATAACCAAAACTACAACCTTCGTGGATCAAATTAATATAAGTTCTTTCACCCACTTGTTTATCGCATGGCTTAATGATGGCTTCGAAATGTGCATATATAACGCATGGAGTCCACATTTTATGTGGAAAATTTTAAACTTGCATATATTATTTACAATCGCCTCTATGTCTCTCTAACTATCCTCACTGGAGTAAACATGGAGACATCGTCTACAAAGGAAATTTTTATGCGAGAGTCCTTGACGAACAAGTCTTGATAAATCATTAACGCAGCAATAGTGCCATTTCTGCTCAGCGTCCATGATTAGCATTAAATCAACTTCTTTCATACTCCCCGGTTGTTGCGAACCGTGATATATATAGTAAGTTTATCCTCCTCCCAACCGTATACATTGATTGAAAGATTGTTTTGTTTTTCTATTCTGGAAATCTCGGAGACTGGAGTGGGAAATGAAACTCACTCCAAATTAAGTCTATCCATATATTTTTTATATTTACTAACTCGCTCTGGGTTTCCTTAATTTCCTTGTGATATAAAGAACAAAGTATAGAATAGACGATACATTTGTCATCTTTATTTTTTAATATTGATGACTAATTTGTATTTTAAAAATTTTTAGGCAATGATATATATGAGCTACCAGCTAAAGGTTGATAATGGGCGAAATTTAAATATAACATCTTACATCGGCGTAATCTGCATCCAGATCCCGAAACATTAACTTTTCAATACTGTCTGCCAAAGTAGTTTCTATTTCTTTAAGATCCTCTTCGATAGTTTCGCGTGATAGAACTATTCGCTGTTTACTATAAAATTTCATCTCTATCATTGATCCATTTTTCTCAAGCTCTGCTGTTACGGCAATCTGGTATTTTAAAAAACCTATTCTTTCGAACTCGTTTTCAATCTTCTTCATCATAAATTTCCTTAAGCGTTCGAACATCTTAATAAAATCCCTGAATGTGTCAACATTTCTTTTTACAGAGGTATAAAAATTTCTATACTGAGCACAGTCTTCAAATTCTTCCGAATAACCTTGTTTAACTTCCTTCATCACTTCTTTCCAATCACTCTTCATGAAATCCCTGTCCCTTTCTCATTCTTTTAATTCATTCATCACTCGGTCGAATTTGGGTCTTATCAAATTCAAATATTTCTTGATTTGAGCTGCGGTTGATATTCCTCTGATATTATTCGAAACAGTATTATAAATACTTTCCATTGTTATTACACCGTATTTATAAAAATATTTTAGTGTTGAAAGGATCGACATGACTATTTTCATATTAACGATTGTTTTCTATTTCAATTCATTTTTTTTCATACAAATCTGTATGGAAAAAAAGTTTATTATGTAGTAAATCGTCCTGAAATTAAAATCTTTTTCTGATATCAATCATATATTTTTTTTATGAGTAAAACAACATAACTTTTCGGTTTACCGGGAATACTAAAAAAAGAAAATTTCATACACCCTTTTTCATGACATCTTTTAGTTATAACATTCATCATATTTTCTCTTTTATGAGCAAAACAATATATACCTTTAGTTTTACCGGGAATATTATAATAAGGATATTTTAAACATCCTTCTTCATTACATCTTTTATGTCTGACATCGATCATATTATCCTTTTTGTGCTCTAAACAATATAGGTCTTTAGTTTTACATGGAATATTAAACGGAACAATTTTCAAACATCCTTTTTCATTACACTTCTTATCCATAACATTGATTATATCTTCCTTTTTATGAGCAGAACAATATAAACCCACAATTTCGGTGGGAATATTAAAACAGGGTTGTTTTAAACATCCCTTTTAATTACAGGTTTTTTTTTTACATCGATCATATTTTCTTTTTTATGAGTAACACAATATAACCTTTTAGTTTTGTCAGGAAAATTAAAAGAGGGATATTTTGAACACCCTTCTTCAATACATCTTCCATTATCTGCCATTGTTTAAAATATCACATTTTTTAAAAGAGTAAAATTTAAAAAAAAGCGCGATGCACCACAATTCACAGCCAGCTCTGAATGATTCTTGAGAATGGTTTATAAATCACTTACATAAGGATTACTTGGTAATTTTAAGCATTTCACCCCTAAGTATAATAATGGTGTGCTCTTTTCTGTTTTTTGTAAAGATCAGTCTATATGGTATGTAGGGTTGAAAGGGTTAACTTGGGACCTGGGTCTTGAAAAGTAATGAACAGACAAAGAATGCAGAGGAGGCAAATTGTATCGCTCCTTCCTGGTAGAAAACATATATTAGCAATTAGTGGTATAGAGTCTAAAATATAAAAAAAATCTCAGATACCAAAGTATAAATCAATAGAATGTCCAAGACATAGATACAAATCCGGTAAAATGGACATACGCGGACCCCTGGAAACCAAGAGGTGGGATCAGGTGCCATGGAGGAGTAAGCATCCCCTGTCGACCGGTCACAACCGTCGTGAGTCCACAGTCAAGTCCAATGAAACACGTGAGGAGTGTATCCTCGTCACAATTGGTACAGACGTCTCAACAACCCGCCAACGAAAAGGCAACTCAACATTTCACTTAGTGAAACAGAGTAGTCGACAAACAAGACTATTATACCGACCGTAAAATTTGCGGAAAGTTGGCATTAAACGCGGTTTTCGATATTCCTGTGTCAATAATTTGTCAGTGAGTAGTTAACCTCTGTATATGAATATTATAAACATACTACCAAAGTTATAATGCTCAAGACGATATCGTTTCTGTCAATTAGACTTCATCAGTTGAGCTCCAATTTAAAAGTTATTTTCGAAAGAGAAAGTGGTATTATACAAGGCCAAATGATATCTCTAAAAGTATAGCCGAAATCCGTCAAAGAGTAACCACTGTAAAAAAAATGACTATCTTAGCTTTAGAAACAATTTGGAATTTAAATGATGTTAACATTGCCAAATATTACTTTAGTAAAAAAATGAACAACTGGTACCGAAATACCAGGTACTAGGTTTATGTATACCCTCGGGGACTCAAACGGTCCACCAGCAGTGGCAACGACCTAGTGATTATAAATATTATAAACATACTACCAAAGTTATAATGCTCATCAAGACGATATCGTTTCTGTCAATTAGACTTCATCAGTTGAGCTCCAATTTTGAAAAGTTATTTTTCGAAAGAGAAAGTGGTATTATACAAGGCCAAATGATATCTCTAAAAAGTATAGCCGAAAATCCGTCAAAGAGTAACCCACTGTAAAAAAATGACTATCTTAGCTTTAGAAACAATTTGGAATTTAAATGATGTTAACATTGCCAAATATTACTTTAGTAAAAAATGAACAACTGGTACCGAAATACCAGGTACTAGGTTTATGTATACCCTCGGGGACTCAAACGGTCCACCAGCAGTGGCAACGACCTAGTATTCATATGTTGTACACGCCCTGGCATATCGGATCATTTATGAAATATGAACTCCATATGCGGGTGACTGCGGGATATTACTACTTAAATGTGGAAAATTTACGATGGGAAAGCCGAAATCGTCGCGTTTATCGTATAGCTTCGTTGCTAATTTCCCGTCTGTGTTTATATTAAGTAAAATGTCTAAGTATGAAGCGTGTGTGCTTGATTCTGTTGTATCTTTAATTTCTAGTTCGCTGGGATATATCGCATTGACATATGTTTGAAAATTGTCATTATTAATTGACAAAACGTCGTCGATATATCTAATATGTCAAATTAATGGACACCGCTAACTTTTTCTTCTTTTGATTCAGCAGTTTCTGAATGAAGTCCGCTTCGTATAAATAAAGGAACAGGTCGGCCAATAAAGGAACACAATTGATTCCTATAGGAATGCCGATAGTTTGTTGAAAGACCACGTCTCCGAACATTACAAATATATTGTCTATTTTATATATATATATATATATATATATATATATATATATATATATATATATATATATATATATATATATATATATATATATTTATATATATTGTCTATAGGGGCATCACGTGATGTGTGGCGATCGAACAGACGTGAGATCGATCGAGGAGATGTTTATGTGATTTTTTGAAGCTTGGAGTAGTCAAAGGTTGAATATTTTTGGTGAGTGAGTGAATTTTGTGACAGTTGCCGTATTTTAGCATTGATATTTAAATTTCGAACTTTAAAACTGACCTAAATATTGGAATTTAGGAATGCAGGTAACTTTCTGTGTCTGAGTACAACTCACCCGTCTTTATTTACACATATATACATATTCTTTACCTACACCTCAATTGATACCGGTATTACTTACGATATTGTGAAATTGACTTTGGCATCATATAACTGAAAAATGTGGAATCATGCCGAGAAGAAATTTTAATCCAAAAACATTTTCAACACCATTAGACAATAAAAGATCTCGACCACTGAATTCTGACTCAAGTTTCGAATCAAACGAAAACTCTATAAGTGATAAAATTTCTACTGAAACCAGCAAACCAAATCCAAAGAAAAGTAAAATAAATTCCTCCCAGACGACACTAGATTTCAAAACTACCAAAGAAATAGCTAGAGACTCGGGTGAAAACATATCAATAAATACAAGCATGAATGAAATAAAAGATCAGTTAAAGACTATTCAGTCGATATTGGGAAGTGTTGTAACAAAAGAGCATCTGAAAAAAGAAATAAAACCCCTAGTGACTCAACAAAAGATGAAAATTTCAATTGATAGTATGAAAGACGAAATCACTTCCAAAACTAAGGATTTGATTGAAAGGCTAGCGAGTCGAATATTTCAATTAGAAACTGAAAACGACAGTCTGAAAAAAGAGTTGAAATCGCTAAAAACTGAAATAGAAAAACAAAGTGATCAGATAAAAACAGCAGAGTCAAATATAGACTCTTTAATTGAAATTAAATAATTTGGAACAACATGGCAGATCTAACAGTATTCGGGTGTCGGGGCTTGCGGATAAACGAGATGAAACAGTTGAGGAATCCGTCCAAATAATAACGGAACTGTGTAAAGAAAAGCTGGGCCTTGATATTTCCGATAGTGACATCGATACAGCACATCGATTAGGCACATTCAGAGAAGGCCAACGTATAACAATAATATGCAAATTTGTGCAGCGACGTGTAAGAGATATACTTTTCAAAAACAGGTCAAAATTACAGGACACAGGAATATTCATAAATCACGACCTAACTGCTTATAATAAATCTCTATATATTTTACAGCAAAAAGGCTTGGCGTGCCACAATCGAAAAATGCATGGTTCCAAAATGGCAAAGATCTGATAAAACTCAGAAATGGTGGTATAAAACAAGTTATAACAGAGAGAGACCTTTTTCAATTTGGACTGTAATTAGTTAGGCCAATGACAAAACGATCTTCTCTTATTGACTTAATTAGTGAGTGATCTCATTTGTCTTACCTTTTGGTCTTAATGTGACGCAATTTGACCACAACTCGCCATTTGTCATGTTTTCTTTTTTCTTGTTCCAAGTTTGTGTTTTTCTTCCCTTTAACACTTTCTATTCACAACTCCCCTCTGAATCCACCAAACACAGAATGCTATGACAATACATTATCACGCCATTAGCATATTTATTTCTATTTGTGTATATGTAAATATATTTACCAGTCCATTACTACGATGCTCCCCTTTTAATTTACCTTCGTTTGTTTCCTTTTTTTTTGTAACGAACAGGTAAATATTGAAAGGTAAATTAATACAAAAATTCATATACTATTTTATAATAAAATTTGTGTGTCTAGTACTTATCCGAGGCATATAATATAAGCCGAATTGAAAACCGGATATGGTAGTTCGGTATACGCATTCTATAGGCGATATGCAAATTGAATATATTGATTTATACAGTCAATACTGGACACCTGGTATGTGTAGTTATGTGAATTGTATATAATGCATATCTTGCGATGGAAGGTTACTTTTTTGTTATTTTATGTCTTTCCGTTCATCTTTTTTTTTAAATGGACGGGTATATATTGATTTGTGAATTAATACAAAACATTATTTTCAGAGACATCTCTGTTATTTCATAATCAAATTTCTGTGTCTAATTCTTATATTGATTTTGTATCGTCTAATGTGAGGCGGATTGAAACCCGAATATGCGGTTTCGGCATACGCTTTCTGAGGTAATATGCAAATCGTTGATTATATTGTTTTTCCGGGCAACACCAGACGACACATGGGTTGTGTATTTATATTTGTTGTGAATATGTATATTTGCTGTTTGTATCAACTACATGTTTGTTTATTTAACATTTCTTTTCTTTCTATCCTATTCGCTGTCACTGTCATACTGTACTCCAGCCCTCTCCGCTTACACCTATCGCAAAGCCAATGTGTACACGCGTATTTATTTACACATTTCTTCATTTGTGAAAACAAATCTTTATATTTTGTAATTACGTAAGGGAGGATGCATTGCTATTACATTTAATTACGTTAATCTTAACTTTCGTATCCTTTAAATTTGGGGGACTTAAAAACGTTTAAGATTGCATCTGTAAATTGTCAGGGATTGGCTACTGTCTCTAAAAGAAAAGATGTCTTGAATTACTACAAGAAAAAATGTTACAAATATTGTGTGTTTTCAAGATACACATTTTATTACTGATATAGAACCATATATAGAAGTGGGGATATAAATGTATATTTAATTATTTCAAATCTAATTCAAGAGGTGTTGCTATTATGTTTAATAATGACTTTGAATTAAAAGTTTTTAAAGAAAAAAAAAGATAATAGGGGAGAAATTTACTTGCACTTGATCTTAGTATAAATAGCAATAGATTAACCCTAATAAATATATATGGTCCCAATACAGATTGCCCTAATTTCTATGACAAATTGGAAGAAATAGTTTTAGAATTTGACAATACCTTTTACATAATTTGTGTTGATTTAAATTTAGCTTTAAACCAAGAATTATACACTCATAATTATGTCTGTATTAATAACCCAATGGCTAAAAATAAATTGTTACAAGTAATGAAAAATATTAATTTATTAGACTACTATAGAACTCAAAACCCATATAAGAGGATATTTACATGGCATAAAAAAAACCTAGAAAACATGCAAGACTAGACTATTTCCTAATTTCAGAAAATATCAGTAATTTAATAGAAAACATAGATATTAAAGCAGGATACAACTCAGATCATTCCCACATTATATTAGAACTTAAATTTGATGATTTTGTAAAAGGAAAAGGTTTATGGAATTTCAACAATCTTCTTCTTCGTGATAAATACTTTATAGACAGAGTTAAAAAAACAATATTATAATGTTAAAAAAACAATATGCTAATATCTTATATGCTCCGCATATGATAGAATACATTCCGAATGATATTATTGATTTAAACAATCAATGACAGTACTTTTTTAGAAGTTGTATTAATGGAAATAAGAGGTATCTCTATTTCACATGCTAGTTTTAAAAAGAGAGAGAGGGATAAAACAGAGAAAAAGCTTTGCCAGAAATTAATAGCCTAGAAATTAATTTTGATAATAATAGCTCAAATAATTTTTTTCCGACATTTTACAAGAAAAAAAGGCAAATTTAGAAAGCATAAGAACAGAAAAATTGAAGGGTCACATGATAAGATCTAGAGTAAAATGGGTGGAAGACGGGGAAAAGCCAACAAACTATTTTTGTAATTTAGAATCACGTAATTATATAAACAAGACAATACATAAGTTAGAAGTAGATGGTAAAGGTGTGTGTAGAAAACAAAATGAAATTTTAAAAGAAATCAAATATTTTTATGAAAATCTTTATTCAAGTAAGGAAGAAGAGCTTATTAAAGTTGACTTAGATGAAACGTTAAAAAATTTTAAAATCCCCAAACTTGACTGCAAAATTGCGAATAATTTAGAAAAGGAATTTTCAATTCAAGAGGTATCTGAGGTTCTAAAAAAATGAAAAATAACAAATCACCAGGGAGTGATGGCTTTACCACAGAATTTTTAAATTTTTTTCTGGGGGATTTAAAATATTTTATAATAAGGGCAATAAATTGTATATTTAGGAAACAACTCCTTCCAATCACTCAGCCATTAGGTATCATAACTTGTATTCCTAAAGGGGATAAACCGAGACAATATTTAAAAAACTGGCGTCCAATAACTCTTTTAAATGTACTTTACAAGTCAATATCTGGCTGTATAAGCAAAAAAATAAAAACAACTTTAGATATTTTAATATCCAATACACAGATTGGATTTATGCGTGGAAGATATATAGGTGAAAATACCAGACTAATTTATGATATTATGTCCTACACAGAAACTTACAAAATTCCTGGTCTTTTGTTACTTATTGATTTTGAAAAAGCCTTCGATTCAATACCATGGTCTTTTGCTTATAAAGTATTAAAATTATTTGGTTTTGGACAAAATATAATAAAGTGGATACAAAATTTTAAATAACTGATATGAAAGCTTCAATTATACAAAATGGCTTCCTTTCAGAACAAATACATATTAGAACGCGGATGTCGTCAAGGTGATCCAGTCTCGCCATATATTTTTTCTCTTTGTGTGCAGAAATTCTTGCTATTCTAATTTAGAATAATGTAAATGTAAGGGGGATAACTATTAATAATGTAGAAACATATAATATCTCAGTATGCGGATGACACTTCCTTTATACTAGATGGGTCTAAAAAATCTCTGTTTTCAGCTTTAGTTACTTTGGATTATTATTCACAAATGTCTGGTCTTCGAATTAACCATACAAAAACAAAAACTATCTGGATAGGTTAAAAAAAGTTCAGCATTGATGTCTATCATCATAGTAAATGGAAACTAGATTGGGGGACCAAAAATTTTTCTCTGCTAGGTATAGAATTTCAAATGATCTTGATAAAATGACAGAAATGAACTTTAAATTACAAATACCTAAAATTGAAGCATTGTTTAAACAGTGGAATAGAAGAATACTTACTCCAATTGGTAGAATAACAGTTGCTAAGACATTAATAATTCCAAAATTAAACCATCTTTTATAGCATTACCTAATCCAAGATTGGAAAAAAATTAGATTGTCTCATTAATTATCTATTTTCTTTTATATGGGGGTCAAGATGTGATAAAGTTAAATGAGAAATTATGACTCAAAATAAAGATAAGGGGTGGGCTTAAAATGACCGATATAAAAAGTTTTATCATTTCTTTGAAGTGCTCCTGGGTAAAAACGATTATTAAAGGGTGGACAATCTTGGTTAAATGTTTTGCAGGCAATACACGGGAACAACATTGCTACAACAAATTTCTGATTTTGGAGATAATTTTAATAAATAAACTTTTAAAAAGAAAATTAAAAATAGTTTTTGGAAAGACACCCTTTTTGTCATGGCAGAAAATAATGAATAAACAGTTAGAGGTAAATGAATCTGATGACAATTTCATGTTGTTACCAATATGGTATAATTCCAAATTTAAAAATCAATAACAAATCTATTTTTATAAAGGAATGGTATCAGAAAGGCGTTAAGTTGATAGGTGACTTTCTTGAAAATAAGAAATTCCTGACTAAACAACAGTTTCAAATAAAATTTGATTTATATGAAATCTGTTCTTTAAAGTTTAATGGAATACAAAGTATGATATCAAAATATTTGAGATCTCTTAATATTGATGTAGGGGAATGTAAAGTTGTAAATATGTTTCCATATATTCCATTTCATTTAAATACCTTGTTTCCTAGTGATAAGGGACATAAAAAATTGTACAATTTATTAAATTTAAAAAGAAACTATGCCCGCAGGAATTATTAAATGGAATTCAATAGATAATTTCAATTTGAATGTTAAAGAGGTCTTTGAAACCTGTTTCAAAACAACAGCTGACTCTTCATTACAATGGCTTCAGTTTAGAATACTCCATAGAATTTTACCTGTAGGCAGTTATTTAAAAAAAAAGTTAAATCTGAAGATAAATGTGAATTTTGTGATAAAGATATAGAGAGTATAGAACATGTCTTTTTCAATTGCACAAGAATATTCAGACTATGGAGATTATTATCGGTAAGAATATTTGAAAAAACACAAATATTAGTGGATTTTAACCAAAAAAATATATTTTTTGGAGATCAGAATTCAGCACAGAATCATGTAACAAATTTCATCATTCTTAGTACAAAGCATTATATCTATAAAAGTGTCTGAAACAAAAGAAAATTCCCTAATTTATCAGGTATTACTAATCACCTTCAATATAATTATATAACAGAGAAATTTTATTGCACGCAAGAGTAACAAAAATGAAGTCTTCACTAAAATATGGTCTCCATTGGAAACAATTTATTTGAAGATTCTGAAGCCAATCCCTAAAAACTTTTAATATTGTCATTTGAACACAATAGTTACTGAAACAGAACAATATACTATATTATTTACCACCCTTACAAAAATGTTTATAATTACAATTTTGTATATGTACATTATAATTGATATGGATAAGTAAAGATACATACACCTAGCATCGCATCCAAGCTATTCAATTACAAACAGGTTTTGCAGTGCCTAGACATCAACCATCTTCTACACAACACTGTCACATGTTCATGTGCTTCATCTCCTTTCAAATACAATACTATCGGGCATGTCATTACCCGGCGACGTTTCTATTGTTGAAAATGAAAGCCTCAAAAATCTTATTTTAAGGGCCCTAAATACCGGGAAGCCCGTTCCTTTAATTGGCGTCAAAATTTCAGTTTAGTTATGGATTCTGTCGAAGATTATGCCAGACGATGGGCCAAACATGAAGACGTAGAACCAGACACTTTGTCTGAATGGCTGAAAGCCATACGATGGTTGATAAAATCTCGTATTCGAAAACTTAAAGGGACTATGAAAACACGTTATCCCTCTTATTTAATGATCCAGAAGTAGTAAACTGAACTGGATAGGTTACATGACCAATATGTACTGGTACCAGCAGACAAAGCCTCAAATAATATACATTTTTATTTGTGAGGCACATTACTATAATTGTTTATTTAGAAGAACTTGGGTTTAATACGAATTCTGGAAATCCTACATACACACGTAGCTCACTTTCAAAGGACGAGATCCTTCAAAATCACGTGTCCGTATTACAACTCATTTGATATACGTACAACGGAGACCGATTTCGAGCTACCACATTTATACTGGATACCTAAACTTCATAAAACCCCATATAAGCAAAGATACATAGCAGGATCCAGCAAATGTTCTACCAAAAACCTTTATCTTTACTCCTTACCAAGATATTGACAGCTGTTAAGGAGAAACTTCAAAAATATACTGTACAGTTGCTTATTCCAGAAGCGGTGTAAAATAAGATGTGGATACTTAAAAATTTCTAAACAGCTTTTAGAAAATTTGAAGGCACACAATTTTTCTCGAATTCATAGTATCAAAACTTATGATTTCTCAACTCTTTTACACTACTATTCCACATAAAAAATTAAAAGAAAGACTTTTTAGCATCATAGACAACTGCTTTTTCACTAAAGGTGGTACCCGATAATTTAAATATCTAGTGATTGGCTATCAGGATACTTATTTTGTCAAAAACACCACTCTGATTCTACACATATAGTATACTGAAGTTGATATAAAAAACATGCTGGAATTTCTAATAGACAATATATTTGTAATGTTCGCGGAGACGTGGTCTTTCAGCAAACTGTCGGCATTCCTATGGAAACCAGTTGTCTCCCTTTATTGGCCGACCTGTTCCTTTATTCATACGAAGCAGACTTCATTCAGAAACTGCTGAATCAAAAGAAGAAAAAGTTAGCGGTGTCCTTTAATTTGACATTTAGATATATCGACGACGTTTTGTCAATTAATAATGACAATTTTCATACATATTGTCAATGCGATATATCCCAGCGAACTAGAAATTAAAGATACAACAGAATCAAGTACACACGCTTCATACTTAGACATTTTACTTAATATAAACACAGACGGGAAATTAGCAACGAAGCTATACGATAAACGCGACGATTTCGGCTTTCCCATCGTAAATTTTCCACATTTAAGTAGTAATATCCCTCAGTCACCCGCATATGGAGTTTTATATTTCATAAATGATCCGATATGCCAGGGCGTGCACAACATATGAAGATTTCATATACAGAGGTAAACTACTCACTGACAAATTATTGACACAGGGATATCGAAAACCGATAACCGCGTTTAATGTCAACGTTCCGCAAATTTTACGGTCGGTATAATAGTGTTGTTTGCGACTACTCTTGTTTCACTAAGTGAAATGTTAAGTTGCCTTTTTTCGTTGGCGGTTGTTGAGACGTCTGTAACAAATTGTGACGAGGATACACTCCTCACGTGTTTCATTGGACTTGACTGTGGACTCACGGCGGTGTGACCGGTCGACAGGGGATGCTTACTCCTCCATGGCACCTGATCCCACCTCTTGGTTTCCAGAGGTCCGTGTTTGTCCATTTTTACCGGATTTGTATCTATGTCCTGGACATCCTATTGATTTATACTTTGGTATCTGAGATTTTTATATTTATATACATGCATGAATAATGCAGTGTGCACATATACATCTATTGTGCATGTACAAATGAGATATCAATATTTGTGTGTATATTTATATGGCAGACTAAAACACTAATATATCTGGGCAATAAAACTTTCTTAAGAAAAAAAAAAAATATTGTCTACTAGAAATTCAAGCATGTTTTTTATATCAACTCCAGTATATTTATGTGATGAGGTTTTATGAAGTTTAGGTATCCAGTATAAATGTGGTAGCTCGAAATCGGTATCCGTTGTAGGTATATCAAATGAGCGTAATACGGACACGTGATTTGGAAGGATCTCGTCCTTTGAATGTGAGCTACGTGTGTATGTAGGATTTCCAGAATTCGTATTAAACCCAAGTTCTTCTAATAAACAATTATAGTAATGTGCCTTACAAATAAAAACTATATTATTTGAGGCTTTGTCTGCTGGTACCAGTACATATTGGTCATGTTTTCTATCCAGTTCAGTTACTACTTCTGGATCATTAAATACAAAAGGATAACGTGTTTTTATAGTCCCTTTAAGATTTTATCAACCATCGTATGGCTTTCAGCCATTCAGACAAAGTGTCTGGTTCTACGTCTTCATGTTTGGCCTATCGTCTGGCATAATCTTCGACAGAATCCATAACTAAACTGAAATTCTAACGCCAATTAAAGGAACTGGCTTACTGGTATTTAGGGCCCCTTAAAATAATATTTTTGAGGCTTTCATTTTCAACAATAGAAACATTGCCGGTAATGACATGCCGGATATTATTGTATTTGAAAGGAGATGAAGCACATGAACATGTGACAAACTAAAACTCAAACATAAAACTCATTTCAAATAAAATACCTGCATGAAAAAGACTTTAAGAATTGCAACTGAAATACATATGATAAAGAAATATCCATATGTGTACATGATTTTTAAATTTTATTTTCAATTTAATTTAATGCATAAATTTGTATTTATTATCTCAAAGTAGTACCAATACCTACTGCTTTTTGTCCAAATCAAGCACATTCTTTCTTTTAAATTATGCAACTGACTGTCCAATATTATGATCTAACACAAATGAACTCATCATCACACTGCCATTTACTCCTGAATTATGGCAGTAGATATTTTTATTGATTCACCCAAATCAATAAATAGTGTGGTCTACTGTCATATTTCTGGATTAATCAAATTATTGCATGTAAACTCATAAGATTTTGATTCTAAATCATACACCCCTGAATTGTTACAAGAGACTAAACCATTTTTTGAAATGGATAGGTCCAAATGTTACTTCAGGGGTTGAAATAATGGCAGTGCACCTGCCCTCCAAGTCTTTGGTCCAATATAGGCCCTACATACATACATGAATATGGATATCCGAAAATTTAAATATCTAGTGATTGGCTATCAGGATACTTATTTCGTAAAACACCATTCTGATTCACGGCGGGTGTGACCGGTCGACAGGGGATGCGTACTCTTCCATGGCACCTGATCCCACCTCTTGGTTTCCAGAGGTCCGTGTTTGTCCATTTTTACCGGATTTGTGTCTTTGTCCTGGACATTCTATTGATATATACTTTGGTATCTGAGATTTGTTATATTTCAAACGTAGACAAATCGGTTAGAGAGTATGTAGGGTTTCCAGGAAGTGTGTTGAGTCCAAGTTCCTTTTGTAGGATGCTGATGAAGTATCGCCTGCAGACAAATGTGAAGTTGTTAGATGCTTTGTGAGCAGGAACGATGATAAAATTTTCATTGACACGGGAAAGTTCTCTGAAAACATCAGGGTCACAAAAAATTGAAATGTGTTTTGTGTTGACATGTGTTTAAGTCGTCGAATTCTTCGTTTCAGAACATAACTGATAGACTTAATTTAATCCACTCTGAATGAGTATCAAGTTCGACATCTTCTTTCTTAGAAACAAGTTAAAATAGTATAAATTTATGTTATCAACCTCAACCCTCCTCTATAAAAATGCCAATATCCACCACTGTTTGAGTTCTTTGTGTCGAAAATAACTTTTTGTACTTACAAATACTTCTTTGTAAGTACAAATACTTCTTTGTACGGACAAATCAGTTCTTTGTACGGACGAATTGGTTCTTTGTACGGACGAATAAATTTCTTTTTCTACATAGCCCTTCTACGCCCCTATAAAATACAAAAAAAGAAATAAATAAAGCAAAATCCCATGAGAATATTAGCAAGAACAAAACAAGACCATACCATTTATATATTCTATACTCCTACTGGGTATTTACTACATCATGATTGTTTTTGCCTGTAACCAGTCTGGACATGGTTATGAATGAATTTAATCAAAGGTGTACTTATGGGGTATAGGCAATTTACCAAATCTAAAGTTGTTTTTATTCTTTTGCTTATACAGCCAGATATTAATTTGTAAAGTACATTTAAAAGAGTTATTGGACGCCAGTTTTTTAAATATTGTCTTGGTTTATCCCCTTTAGGAATACAAGTTATGATACCTAATCGCTGAGTGATTGGAAGGAGTTGTTTCCTAAATATACAATTTATTGCCCTTATTATAAAATATTTTAAATCCCCCCAGAAAAAAAATTAAAATTATGTGGTAAAGCTATCACTCCCTGGTGATTTGTTATTTTTCATTTCTTTTAGAACCTCAGATACCTCTTGAATTGAAAATTCCTTTTCTAAATTATTCGCAATTTTGCAGTCAAGTTTGGGGATTTTAAAATTTTTTAACGTTTCATCTAAGTCAACTTTAATAAGCTCTTCTTCCTTACTTGAATAAAGATTTTCATAAAAAATATTTGATTTCTTTTAAAATGTCATTTTGTTTTCTACACACACCTTTCCCATCTACTTCTAACATATGTATTGTCTTGTTTATATAATTACGTGATTCCAAATTACAAAAATAGTTTGTTGGTTTTTCCCCCCTCTTCCACCCATTTTACTCTAGATCTTATCATGTGACATTTCAATTTTATCTCTGTTCTTATTGCTTCTAAAATTTGCCTTTTTTTCTGTAAAATGTCGAAAAAATTATTTGAGCTATTATTATCAAATTAATTTCTAGGCTATTAATTTCCTGGCAAAAGCTTTTTCTCTGTTTTTATCCCTCTCTCTCTTTTTAAAACTAGCATGTGAAATAGAGATACCTCTTATTTCCATTAATACAACTTCTAAAAAAGTACTGTCATTGATTGTGTAAATCAATAATATCATTCGGAATGTATTCTATCATATGCGGAGCATATAAGATATTAGCATATTGTTTTTTAACATTTAATATTGTTTTTTTAACTCTGTCTATAAAGTATTAATCACGAAGAAGAAGATTGTTGAATTTTCATAAACCTTTTCCTTTTACAAAATCATCAACTTTAAGTTCTAATATAATGTGGGAATGATCTGATTTGTATCCTGCTTTAATATCTATGTTTTCTATTAAATTACTGATATTTTCTGAAATTAGGAAATAGTCTAGTCTTGCATGTTTTCTAGGATTTTTTTATGCCATGTAAATATCCTCTTATATGGGTTTAGAGTTCTATAGTAGTCTACTAAATTAATATTTTTCATTACTTGCAACAGTTTATTTTTAGCCATTGGGTTATTAATACAGACATAATTATGAGTGTCTAATTCTTGGGTTTAAAGCTAAATTTAAATCAACACAAATTATGTAAAAGGTAATGTCAAATTCTAAAACTATTTCTTCCAATTTGTCATAGAAATTAGGGCAATCTGTATTGGGACCATATATATTTTTTATTAGGGTTAATCTATTGCTATTTATACTAAGATCAAGTGCAAGTAAATTTCCCCTATCAACTTTTTTTTCTTTAAAAACTTTTTAATTCAAAGTCCTATTATTAAACATAATAGCAACACCTCTTGAATTAGATTTGAAAGAATTAAATATACATTTTATATCCCCACTGTGCTTCTATATATGGTTCTATATCAGTAATAAAATGTGTATCTTCAAAACACACAATATTGTAACATTTTTTCTTGTAGTAATTCAAGACATCTTTTCTTTTAGAGACAGTAGCCAATCCCTGACAATTTACAGATGCAATCTTAAACGTTTTTAAGTTCTTCATATTTAAATGATACGAAAGTTAAGATTAACGTAAATAAATGTAATAGCAATGCATCCTCCCTTACGTAATTAAAAAATATAAAGATTTTTTTTTCACAAATGAAGAAATGTATAAATAAATACGCGTGTACACATTGGCTTTGCGATAGGTGTAAGCGGAGAGGGCTGGAGTACAGTCTGACAGTGACAGCGAATAGGATAGAAAGAAAAGAAATGTTAAATAAACAAACATGTAGTTGATACAAACACGTAATTGTGGAATAAGGAGTAATCAGGTTACGTCGTTTGATTTCAAAGAATAAATAAGAAAAGGCGAGTAAATACCTGTAACAGCAAATATACATATTCACAACAAACATAAATACACAACCCATGTGTCGTCTGGTGTTGCCCGGAAAAACAATATAATCAACGATTTGCATATTACCTCAAAAAGCGTATGACGAACCCGCATATTCGGGTTTCAATCCGCCTTACATTAGACCTTACAAAATCAATATAAGAATTAGACACAGAAATTTGATTATGAAATAACAGAGATGTCTCTGAAAATAATGTTTTGTAATAATTCACAAATCAATATACACCCGTCCATTTAAAAAAAAATGATAAATGAAAGACATAAAGTAACAAAAAAGTAACCTTCCATCGGAAGATATGCATTATATATAATACAAATAACTACACATACCAGGTGTCCAGTATTGACTGTATAAATCAATATATATCAATAAAAAGGAAGATATAATCAATGTTATGGATAAGAAGTGTAATGAAAAAGGATGTTTGAAAATTGCTCCTTTTAATATTCCATGTAAAACTAAAGACCTATATTGTTTAGAGCACAAAAAGGATAATATGATCGATGTCAGACATAAAAGATGTAATGAAAAAGGATGTTTAAAATATTCTTATTATATTATTCCCGGTAAAACTAAAGGTATATATTGTTCTGCTCATAAAAAAGAAAATATGATCAATGTTATAACTAAAAGATGTCATGTAGAAGGGTGTATGAAATTTTCTTTTTTTAGTATTCCCGGTAAACCAAAAAGTTATGTTGTTTTACTCATAAAAAAATACATGATTGATATCAGAAAAAGATTTTAATTTCAGGACGATTTACTACGTAATAAACTTTTTTTTTCATACAGATTTGTTTGAAAAAAATGAATTGAAATAGAAAAAGCGTCAATATGAAAATAGTCATGTCGATCCTTTCAACACTAAAATCTGTTTATAAATAGGGTGTAATAACAATGGAAAGTATTTATAATACTGTTTCGAATAATATCAGATGAATATCAACCGCAGATCAAATCAAGAAATATTTGAATTTGATAAGACCCAAATTCGACCGAGTGATGAATGAATTAAAAGAATGAGAAAGGGACAGGGATTTCATGAAGAGTGATTGGAAAGAAGTGATGAAGGAAGTTTAAACAAGGTTATTCGGAAGAATTTGAAGACTGTGCTCAGTATAGAAATTTTTATACCTCTGTAAAAGAAATGTTGACACATTCAGGGATTTTATTAAGATGTTCGAACGCTTAAGGAAATTTATGATGAAGAAGATTGAAAACGAGTTCGAAAGAATAGGTTTTTTAAAATTCCAGATTGCCGTAACAGCAGAGCTTGAGAAAAATGGATCAATGATAGAGATGACATTTTATAGTAAACAGCGAATAGTTCTATCACGCGAAACTATCGAAGAGGATCTCAAAGAAATAGAAACCACTATGGCAGACAGTATTTAAAAAAAGTTAATGTTTCGGGATCTGGATGCAGATTTCGCCGATGTAAGATGTTATATTTAAATTTCGCCCATTATCAACCTTTAGCTGGTAGCTCATATATATCATTGCCTAAAAATTTTTAAAATACAAATTAGTCATCAATATTAAAAAATAAAGATGACAAATGTATCGTCTATTCTATACTTTGTTCTTTATATCACAAGGAAATTAAGGAAACCCAGAGCGAGTTAGTAAATATATAAAATATATGGATAGACTTAATTTGGAGTGAGTTTCATTTCCCACTCCAGTCTCCGAGATTTCCAGAATAGAAAAACAAAACAATCTTTCAATCAATGTATACGGTTGGGAGGAGGATAAACTTACTATATATATCACGTTTCGCAACAACCGGAGAGTATGAAAGAAGTTGATTTAATGCTAATCATGGACGCTGAGCAGAAATGGCACTATTGCTGCGTTAATAATTTATCAAGACTTGTTCGTCAAGGAAACTCGCATAAAAAATTCCTTTGTAGACGATGTCTCCATGCCTACTCCAGTGAGGATAGTTAGAGAGACATAGAGGCGATTGTAAATAATATATGCAAGTTTAAAATTTTCCACATAAAATGTGGACTCCATGCGTTATATATGCACATTTCGAAGCCATCATTAAGCCATGCGATAAACAAGTGGGTGAAAAGAACTTATATTAATTTGATCCACGAAGGTTGTAGTTTGGTTATCAGGTTGTATGGGAAAATTATAAGGAAGATCGTGTCATACATGCAATACTCAAATTTTTAGAGACTTTTCAAAAAGAGGAAGAGAGGATAAATGAGGTATTCGCTAACAAGGTTCCCCTAACATGGGAAAGTGAAGATAGGGAGAGATTTGAGGCGGCAACAGAATATTGGATTTCTGAAGAACATTTCAAAGACGAAGAACGGGAAATTAGCAAATTGCAAGATCGAAAGGAAAGAATTCTTAAAGAGATGGAAAACTCTGATGATTAAAAGAAGCAATATGAACGTATTAATTTACAAATTAAAAAGAAAGATAAAGATGAAAAAGTATGTGACCATTGCCATATAACAGGAAAATATCGTGGGACTGCCCACAAAGTGTAATCTAAGGCTGATCGTTAAAAAGGGTGTGACCTCCATTCCAGTCAGTTTCCATAACTTAAGGGGATATGATTGACATCTACTCATTCAAGAGATTGCTAAGGTATCGGGAAAGATAAGCTGCATTCCAACAAATGGTGAAAAATTTATGTCGTTTACTCTCGGTCAATTACGATTTTTGGATAGTTTCCAATTCATATCTTCATCATTGTCGACGTTAGTCGGAATTGCTTAAGATGAAAGGTTTTTACCCATACGAATATATGGATACATTTAAAACATTTGAAGAAACCAGTCTTCCATCCCGAGAAAAGGCTTATAGTAGTCTTTCACAAGAACATATTAGCGAAAAATACTACAAACACGCTCAAAAACTTTGGAAAGAATTTAAGTGTAAGACTATGGGGGATTATCACGATTTATATCTCAAGACTGACGTTTCTATTGTTAAGCGACGTGTTTGAGAATTTTCGAGCGACGAGCATAAAAACACTATGGTTTTGATCCATGTCATTATTATACTGCACCAGGATTAGCGTGGGATGCCCTCTTGAAGATGAAGTTAGATCAAGTTAGAACTTTTAACTGATTTAGATCAATATATTTTTATCGAGGAATGCGAGGAGGTATAACGTTTGTCCCCAATCGCTATTCTAAATCTAATAATTGTTATATGAAAGATTATGATCCCAAAATTCCAAGTAAATACATTATGTATTGGGATGCGAATGCTTTATATTCAGAAGCTATGTCTAATCCTCTACCTTATAGAAAATTTGAATGGGAGGATGTCGTTAATGGTCCTCTAAATCCACCAGAAGGTAAGGGCTATATTTTAGAGGTAGATTTAAAATATCCTCACCATTTACACGATTTACACAACGATTATCCCTTAGCTCCCGAACGCATCAAGGTTGACATCGAAGAACTTTCTGAATATCAAAAAGAATTGTTGAAGCAGAGCGGTCTTAGAGACACTGGTCCAGAGAAACTTGTGCCCAGTTTAGGGGATAAGAAGAAATATGTTGTGCACTATAAAACCTTGGGATTATATGTGTCATTAGGATTAAAATTAGAAAAAGTTCATTGAGTGTTAAGTTTTGATGAAGAGCCATGGATGGATCTTTATATTAAATTTAACACTGAACTTAGACAGAAATGTAAAAACGATTTTGAAAAAAAGATTTTTTCAAATTAATGAACAATGCCGTCTTTGGAAAGACGATGGAAAATGTTAGAAAACGTCTCAACATCTAATTTCTAAAGAGTAAGAAGAATCTCGTAAATTGAACGAAAAAATTAGAAAAATCATTTTAGGAAACTACATGTTACTTTGGATAAACTCATCTACGTTGGAATGTCTATTCTCGATTTACTTAAGTATCATATGTAAAACTGGTATTATAATTTCCTGAAGAAAAAATATCAAGCTAAATTATTGTATACAGATACAGATAGTTTGGTAGTAGAGGTAGAAACGGATGATGCATATCAAGACATGATGAAACATGCGGATAAATTTGATTTTTCCAATTTTCCAATTTTCCAGACAATTATTCATGTTTCCAACATATTCAGGAGCTGCGTATCTTTAAAGATAAATATAAGAAAGTTAGAGGAAAATTTAAGGACCAGTGCGATGGTAAGCCGATTAATACGTTTATCGGTTTAAAACCGAAAATGTATGTCATATTATTAGACGATTTAAGTGTTGTCAAGAAAGCAAAGGGATTGATGTTATGGATTATGAAAATACGCTTTATCAAGGAAATATATTACAAAAGACGATGCATTTATTACGATAGATGAAACAGGTGGTTTATGGTTTAGCTCTTAAGAAAGTTGCGTTATCCCCCAACGACACAAAGGTCTATATGAGATAAGAAAAAAATTCTACTTATACATTAAGACATGAGAGATTAACTTCTTAATATTATATGTTTTTCAACATATAATATTTATGGAACGACCAATAATTCTTCTCTTACGAAATTTCTCTGAGGGACGGGTGTTTTAAATAATACACACAATCCCTTGCATTCTAAAATTGATGTTTATCAACACTCCAAATGGGATAGGTCGCTCTCTTTCTCCCCCTTCTAATTCAACTGGTTGGTATAAATATCTAATTTTGGACATATGATAAATATATTTTTGTTCTTTTTGAAAAGTTTTAACTTTTTGAGGTTGTTTAGTCTCAGAATTAATCGTTTTTACTACGTTTGGTAACCGTTTTACCCATTCTCTGTTCCGTTGATCATATTTCATCTCCTTATCATATTGATAAGTAAAAAGTTTTTTCCCCAGAGTTTTATTAAATCGTTCGACAATAGCTTGATCACGATGAATATCAGCTCTACCTCTTCATATAGTCTTTTTATGTTTAGCCATTATTTGAGATACATTTCACGCGTCATTCAAGGATATTTTTACAAAGTATAATAATCCGAATATATTCGAGGATGGAACTCCGAAATATTACGCCATGTTACGTCGTTGGTATCAACATCCGATAAAATGTTTTTTGCAGAATCAACTCAATTTCGCGGTTTGGTGTGCCACTACTGGTTGTGGTGTGTCAATAGATACAGGCAAGGACGAGTTATCGAAATCGTTTTTTAAATTTCACATTTATTATCAAATCAGAAGAATTTTCATGGGTAAGGACCCAGCGATTCTAATTTTAATCATTATACGAACAATATAAATATTTCTGCATATGGAAGAATTTGCCGCGAATTTGGCGTGTCGACTGATACAGATTGTAAAATTAAAGTCACCATGTTTGGGCAATATAAGACAAAATGGTCGACATTTATACTCGATGAGGATAAATATACACTTCGATGCTTCTATTAGAGTTTTTGTATGGGCAATTTTGGGATCTCAGGGTCAAACTAGATCATCTATAGTAGGTAGTGGTGCTACTTCATTGGATGCGCGAAAAACAATTTCTTACCAAAATCGAGGACGCTATTTATAGACCCCTCGATCTACCCGCCGACATTTCTCGTTACGAAGATTGTTTAAGATTTTCCAATAGTAAATTCGATTTTGACATATATCCAGGATTTTACATGATGCCTATTAATATGGAATTAAAGATTGATCCAGATGTCGTCGATTACAATAACGAAATTTTAATAGCAGCCTGGTTTAAATGTCGAGTTGAATTCGAAAAAAATAAACCTGTTGAACCTAAGCAGGCTTATCAAAAACAGCAAAAAAAAAAACAAAAAACAAAAACAGGTTGAGCCGCAAATTGAAAATGATCACGAAAATAAAAAACCTGCGATTTTTGCTCTATCTTTATTTTTCTTTCTTATGTTCTCGAGTTTAGATAATGACAGAGCAACAATTATCATACCCAATACCCATAAATGTTCTCCAACCAAATTGCAGTTTTTCCTAAAGTCGATAATATCCACGACACGATTGAACCTAATATACCGGGTAATGCCTCACCAAATTTTCTGGCCAATCTTGCCAACAATTTCCCAATGGCATCTAATTGGTTTTTTTAGCCATTCTTTTAGTCCATCACCTTTGTTAGGTGGTGGAGGAAGTGGTGGTGGAGGTTTAACAGTTGGTTTTAACAGATAAGTATTAACCAAAATTCCTGATGTCATACCAATGGTCGTTAAAATACTAAAAATGGTGATTCCTTGTTCTTGAAATAAATTAGCTATTTTTTCTCTCAACGTTAGATTTTCATCTAATATCCCCTTAATAGTTTCTTTTATATTATTAATTTGTGATTTTAATTTTCCTTTATAGAATGTCGATACTTTCGTTAATGCCATCTAATTCAATTTGTGTTTTTGTTATTTCTCTCTCAATACGTTCTTTATCATCAGGATTATTTTCAAGATCTTTTCGCCATTGTGATAGTGTTCGTTTTAATTCCACACTTTTGGCTTCTTGACCGCGTAAAGAACCTTAAATAGTTTTTAACTTTTATCCAAACCCAATAATTCTCTCATCGGTAATTCTGTGGAGAGATCTTGCATACTATCCGATAATATTCCTATTCCGTCATCTAATTGTTTTACTTGTGTTTCATCATTTATTTCAGTCATTTCTATATCATTCCCCTGTTTCATTTTGCGCAGTCTTTTTTTTCGAATCTTCTCGTTAATTCGTCGGCATCATTTAATACTTTATTAATTTTTTGTACTGGAAGTTCCTCAACCATACCCAAATCTCTAACAAAATAAACGTTCTGCTCCTTCTGCAAAGTGCTGGTCGCATAAAATTTGCTCCTATTTCCATGCGTTAATCTTACCCATCCCCCATTTTACCCATAAATCACCTTTAATCGATGATTTAAATTCCTAAGAAGCTTTAATCCCAAATTTGGATTTTTCCTTTTTCCATTTCTCCACTAATGCTTTAGTTTCCTCTTCAAACGCTAAGTTATTAGCATCTATTCCAGGGTCATATCTTCTCCACCAGCCCATGTGGGCTGATCTGATAAGCCTTGTGTGTCAGTAAATGAAGTTTCGTCTGTGTTATCATCACGTGTATCATCATTACCCCAATCACGCATTTCAATATCTTCATTCATTTTTATAATCGATTTAAAAATATATATTATCTATATATAAAAAACATGAATTATGGCGATATTTTAAATCCTGACAGAAAGTTAAGATTACCTCACGGTATAAAAGGTATTAGACAATCAGTTACAATTTCGCATAATCCATCGACCATAGACGAAACGTGAACGGTTCGTTTTCCAAATTTGAGTGACAATGATGTCATTGTTCCTAGAACGACTAAATTGGCTTTTGATATCGAAATTGAGGTAGATGGTGGTGATATAACCAAGGCAGGAATATACAATAACTTGGGACGTAATATAGTAACAAAATAGAAGTTAAAATATCCTGAAACACCATTTAAACGATCGATGACGCGGATAAATTTCTAGTGTATAACGATCTTTGGAAAATAGAACGACGAAATACGGCGTATCACGGAATACAAACTATCCGGAAACACCGTTCAGACGATTGACGACGCGGACAAATTTTTAGTCTACAACGACCTTTGGAAAATGGAGCGGCGTAACGTGGCCTATCAGGGGATACAGAGCAACAACCTAAACATCTTGCGGGCCAAGCCCATAGGATGTAAAATACCTCTCGATACCAGCGAAGAGTACGAAATTGCGCGGCGTTTGGTAATCGGTTTTGTATTCCCTTGGATTTCGAAATTTTGGGAACGAGTGAGCCCTTTTACCAGGCCGGATTGCAAGATAGATTGGAATATCTGTTAACGTTTAACGATGCTAAAAACGTCGTTTCTAAGGCGGTGGGCGACGACGACAAAACCGCCGGTTATAAAGTGAATAACAGCTTTGGAGTTTGAAAAATTGCCGACGCCACGCTCGGCCGAAGCATCAGGCAGAGATACGGGAGAGAACACGTCTATTACTTCAATCAGACATTGCGATATCGCAAGACGACGATGAATAAATCGGACGCCGTGTTGAATTATCAAATCAAAACCCCGCGAGGTCGTTGAGCGGCGTCTTGTTTCTGTTCAAAGACATTTCGAAGAACGACCCGGAAGAATTTTATAATCCGCGAATAACAAAAGTCGAAACCACCATCGAAGGGCAGCCGAATCAACTGTTCTCGCAAGGTATGCGCTCCCATCAGCAATTCGAAGAAATTAAGAAGTTCATCTTGGCGGGATTGAATCTCGAAAAACAGACCGATTCCGTGGCTAAGGAACTAATGTTGACTGAAATTAGTCTGGGAAGGTATCTCAGGGGTCGTTACGGTCTGTGGTTAGATTTACGAGCGACGCCGGAAAATTTTCTCCACGGCACGGGTCGCAAACTTCAAAACATCAGCGAAGGCATTTCCGTTCGAATAGAAAGAACTCCCGAAGGCGATACCGACCCTCTGGACGTTTACATTTTCGTCATTAAAGACGGACAGATTAACATGTTGGACGGCCGTTTCGTAAACGTCATGTCATAAATTTAAATATTAAAAAGATTACTTTAAAAAATGTTTATCAAACAGCCTCATTCTGCCATGATACTGGGTGCCACCGGCTGTGGCAAGACAGAGTTCGTGCTCGATTTGTTGGAAACGGAATATAAGGATTTTTTCCATATCGTCATTATGTGCCCTTCCATCGATTTTAACCGACCATACAAATCGAGGGAGTGGATAGGCGAAGACACCAAAACCCCAAAGACAAATCCGTCGTCATCGTCAACCCCGTCTCTTCTAAGACGGGCGAAATGTTCCGATATTTTTACGAAAAATACAAAGGGACGTCCACGTTATACATTATTGCTCTGCTACGAAACAGATGAAAAAGAAAGCGGGCGCCTTATCCATGTTGGTGTTTTCGGGTCGACATGCCAATCAAGGCGTGTGGGTTTTGACTCAGAGATATAACTCGGCAAGTAAAGATTTTCACACGCAGGTGAAATGGATCTGCCTATTTTACACGAAAGATAAACTTTCCTATAACGAATGCTTGGGTGAAAACGACGTCGTCGAGGATGCGGAAGACAGGCGAAACTTAAAAAAACTTGTTATCGCAACACAAATATTCCAAAATAATTTTGTGCACGAAACAACCGACGGGGTATAAGTTTATTCAATAAAATATATAACTTTATAGTTATATATTTTTTATTCATCGTCTGAAGATTCTACCTCAAATTTTCGGTCAACTTTATCCCCCTCTCTAGTATTTGACACTGCCTTACCTATCGTTGTCTTCTTTATGACAACCACATCATCCAAATAAGATATTATACTTTCCCTATCTGCCCTAATAAAAACATTGTCTATTCTCAGCGCACAAATAACTCTACAATGTTGTTTTAGATAATCCAAAGCCTTAACTCCAACACAATTATTCTCATCTTTTTCTTTATCATTTTTAGTTGCCACTCTTCTAAAAGTAGTTGTTATTTCATCTCTCTCCATTACAAATTTTGGATAAATTATATTAGAAAACTTAGCGCCCTCCTTTAGAATTCTTAAATTTCCAAGCTCAATTTTCTCTTTCCTACCATTATCTTTAAATTCGATGCGTTTTTTATCTATCTCCTTTCTAACTTTTTCCGCTACTCTTTATGTTTTTGCATATCATCGCAAATAAGATTCATCTCGTAACCAACCTTATCAGTTCCAAAACCTTCTCGTTCCTTTACTCCGTATGATAAAAGATTTGGAGTTTCTAACATTGGTGCTCTTTTTTCCCATCTGGATAAGTATAGTTTATATAAATCCTTTGAAAAGATGGAGACTTTTTAAAAACCTTAATTCCCCCATACTCAATTTAGTTTCATCCAGTTCGCTAATTCGTATCAATCCCATTTTAATATATTATTTTTTTCTTATATCATTTCATTTTTACATCCCAATGGGAATTCCCCTTTCGGGGATGTGACCCTGGACTATATATAACTTGTGGTACTTCCAAATCGCGCGATGCTTCCCCAGATGTGCGGATTTTCAGGTTCGCGTGGGACTTCCCCTAATGTGTGGATTTTCGTGGGGATTCCCCATATCTATATATAACTTGTGGATTCCCTGGTTTCGCTCTACCTGTTGTGGAATGGTTGACCTTGACCACAGAGGTTGGGGGTTAGATAGTTTACCTTTGACCGCAGCGGGTCGGGGTTAGATGGTTTACCTTTGACCGCAGTGGGGTCGGGGGTTAGATGGTTTACCTTTGACCATAAGGGGTTGGGGGTTAGGGGGTTTACCTTTGACCATAAGGGGTCAACTGTTCTAGAATTCCTATATTACTACACACAAATATTCAAAAACTCAAGTCTATTATAACACGACGAATGAGATGCGCAAATGCTCTAAACATGAAGAACAATTACGAATCCCAAACGACTTTAATATAAGTAAAATTGAAGAAGTACCAATCAATAATCAAAAACTCAAGTCCATTATAACACGGTAATGAAGTATAATGCACTCAGTATACTGAATACTTTTTAATTCGGTAAAATTAGGTTTTTCAAAAAAGTAACTAAAATCGGATCAGACATTTGGCCTAACGTGAGTACTGATGGCTTATTTGTTATGCAACAAACTACATAGATCAGCGATATGATTATAAAATCTTGTACTTAAAAACATTGTTTCTCTATGCGACAGGGCAGTATCATACCATTACGCTATATTTCTTATCAGTAGCCTTAAATCTTTAAGTCAATATGTGTACATGTAAAACAAACTTCAAAGACTGCCGTGAGTTTCCCCATCAGTTAAGATCACGTGAATGAGGAATGACGCAACTTCACAGACAGATCTTGCCAATACACAGTAAGGGAAGCTTGACCAATCTATCGGTTTGAATTTTAATTCTATCACAGGGGTATAATGATAAGAAATAACTGAAAAGTAACATTCTAAAGCAAACTTATAATATCTTAAAATACATAAAGGACGCCGAACTGACCTTTAGTAGCATATATTTCAATAAGTCTCATAGACTATATTTTTATAATTTTCATCGAATTGTTACTATATTTTCGTCATTTTAAAAATAACAAAAATATAAATAAAAGTGTGATTTAGAAATTTCAATCTCGAATTTGAGTTTATGTTGCTGAAATGCACATAGATGTGTATTTTTGCGTTTATTCTCAGCTTTCAAGATACATTGGTAATATTAGTATACATTACAGTCAGGGATTAGTTGAGATCCGTCACATGTCAGGGAGACTACACTTCATGTCTCCCTTTCGTGCGTCACTTCTGCCTCATGCGAAAACCTTTGCAGCTTATTCAGCGGTCTTTGTTGATTTTCTATTTTGGTATAATAAACAATATATTGCCCTGGTTGTAGACAGACATGAGGGTTAATTTATCCGCGGCCCTCGGGTAAACAAGTCCTCATGTCTCCCTACAATCAGGGCAATAAATGTATATTGTCAACAAACGGAAAATTGCAGATAACTAAAACTATACAACCAACATTATACATTGTATACCATTATTAAATACTTCAACTTGGAAACTGTATTGTTGAACACTTCAAAGTTTTTACAGTTTCTACTCAAAAGTGAAATACTTGCACTCCAAGTAAATCATATTAATATAATAAACATAATACCAAAGTTATAATGCTCAAGACGATATCGTTTCTGTCAATTTAACTTCATCAGTTGAGCTCCAATTTAAAAGTTATGTGTATTTTCTAACACTGTCTCTAAAAGTATAGCCGAAATCCGTCTAAGAGTAATCACTTTAAAAAACACTATCTTAGCTTTAGATTTTTTTTTTAATTCAAATGGTTTTATCAGTGTCAAATATTACTTTAGTATGATCGACCAATCGCAACAAACTAAACGTAGATTCATCGACGGGTCGAGGTACAACATTTTGATAATACCTGTATAATAAATATTATGTCCATCTACGTCTGAGTTATATTTGTCCTGCATGACTGGTAGGGTGGTATAATTCCTTCAATCATATTTTGTTATACAGATGTCCACATCACTTTGCGCACCTCACAAGAAAAGCAACAAATAAACAACTGTTGACTGGTAAGCATGATTTATGTAATCATCTTAAATTTTAAAGTAAATTGTTAATGATTTAAACTACCTAATTCCTTGAACTTTATGAAAATGACGATTTCCCTTCCAAATGAGAACTTTAGTTTAGAGACTAATACCCAGTTTGCAGACTCGTCCTATGTTAGCGAGTCGGCGCCTTGTAGATTAATCACATGAATATCAGTCCGACTAGAAAATGATTTAATCCATTTAACGATTTAATCTGCAGGCCCATGAATTAATCCCGGGCACATAGAACAACTGTGCAGCAATAGTCATCATTTTGATTCTTGTTATTGTTGCACATAAACTAAAACAATCGTGTGTGTATATATATATATATATATATATATATATATATATATATATATATATATATATATATATATATATATATATATATATATATATATATAAACTCGCTTATATCGGAACCCTATTACATTTTGATTTATCAAATTAAATCCCCTTCCAAATTTCCTTATTTCGATTATAACCCGGTTTTGAGACCCATGTATATTTGAAAGAAATATACACTCCCCCTGTATTTCAATATCCGGGTTTGTATTACACCGGTGATTGTTAGAGATAGATACGTAGATAAATTTATATGTATGTAGAACGTCGGTTAAAAATAAAGTAAAATATATTAGATTGTTGATAATCCTGATAATGTGATAATTTTGAAACCATATTATTCCATTTACCAATTTATTGTACACTATTCTTGAAACCCATTTGATAAAATTAAATTCATTAGCAGATAGTTATTTTGTTTCTATTTAGAATAGACAAACGCATGCATAATGTGGTTCAAGGCAGTAATGATAACTATTCTCCTCCTAGAGGTGAATATTGATAACTGTAAAGCTGAAAAAAATAACACACAAGATAAAGAAGTGTGCGACATTGAAATAACTCATGGAGATGTCGTCAGTGCAAGGCAAGAATTCGAAGCTTATTTAAAAGACAAATTCCATGCTTTCTACTTTTATCTGAAACGCAATGAAGAGTTGGAGCGGAATTTCGGAAATGAATTTAAAATTGGAGAGGATCAAGAAAATGTTTTAACTAGCTGGATTTGGGTCAATAAAAGCAGTGCATTTCTTCTTGAGATACCCGTTGATACAGATGCAGCTACATTTGGACTAATGAGACGTAAAGTGCACAACATGAATATTGAAATAAAAATTTCCGGGAATTCCGAAAACTGTACATTTAACAAAACACATACAAATGAAATCCTTTTTGATATTTTGTATAATGAAATAACAGCCAACGTCCTGAACCAAGGGTTACTATGCGTGCGGAAATTTGAATTAAAGCAGTCTGATGATTCGATTTATAATTTCTTTTCTGTATGGGTTGGTTACGATTTCCGTTGCTTTTCTGAGGGTGTTAACGGCACTGTTTTAGAGAATTTGATAACCAAGAATGCTGCAGCAATACCTATATACATAATCGAAGGTATTCTTGTTATTTTTTTCCCATTCATTTTCATATTATTGTGGTGTGATTCTGATATTAAAACGTATAAAGAAGGTGATATGCCATATAGCCCACAGAGAATTTTAAACCAGTTTCTCCACTGTGGAGTTCCACGTGGGGTATCGAATTCTATGTTTCCAATGTTTCGTCTTCTTTTAATTTACATTTTAATATGTGTCCTCTCTATGTACTTTTACTCTAAAAATATGGAGAAATACTGTTGGGATTTCCATGAGTTTCTAATTTACAAGTACTCAGAAGAGAATATGTGGGGGTCATTATTTCTTTTTGTGATCACAACTGCAGCTTATTTAATCAGCATGTATCGCTGTCCAAATTATTTTTGTTTTTTTACATTTCCGTCTTCGAATGATAATAGCCTACTGATATTTTACGAAGTGAAATATGATTTGAGTAACATTCATAGACATAAATGTACGTTGCGATTTAATGAACAAGAAAACATTTTACATTCGAATGAAAGTGATAGCATACCCACGAAATTGGTATTAAGAATAACTTCACTGGTTTCTGCCACGTTTTGGAAGACTATTATGCGACATTTTTGTGGAGAGAAAGGTAAAGGGTATTTTCGAAACGCAGTTTTGATTATTTGGAATATAATTATTTTGGTAATAAATATTTGCTCTTGTTTTGTGCCTTTGGTTTGGGTTTGTTACATAAACTTAACAATGATTTTTCTTTTGAGGAGTTCTACATTACTGAACAAATTGACTGGTTTTATAGTGTTTTTATTATTTGTAGAATTCCTGATTTTGCAATTTTTACCTTTGTTTGGTTTCAGTGCATTCGGTTTTAAGGCTATCTCATATGCAACAAAAGTAGTTGTGTACTCTCTGTTCATTGCTATACCCAGCCTGGATTCGACTGACTTTCGCCACTGCATTGCAATTATTACGGGGCTGTCGTATTCCGTTAGGTTTATAAATTCTTTTCTAGAAATATACAAGTATGTCTTAAGTACGATGTATGAAATTAAAAAGGAAAAAAAGTTAATTTCAGATATTTCTGTCGCAGAATTTGATTGTGTTACAAAACGCATATTTCCTGTGCCTGTTTTTTTTAGTCATATGATCTTTAAAATTGTTTTTGTTGCGTGTTTCATAGCCGTGTCAACGACAGTTTTGATTCACGATCAAAATAGTGAATATGATACTAAAAATCTTTTGGAACTAATGGTTATAATATTGGCACCAGGCGTTTTTATATCCCTTTTCGTTATGCCTAATGAAGAAAAAGTTAAAAGGGAGAAAAAAACAATTGAGCTAGTAATGGAACAATTATATACGAGAACTGATATGATAGAACAATATGACCAGATTATTTAGGTTTGATATCCTCAAACTATATAATGCTATATATCTCTGCTGTAAAAATTGTAACCAAAGAAACGAAATTGAATTTCAATTCTATGATGAATTATAATGTCTAATAGTAACTTTTTTATTCCGTTTATATATTTGTTTTACTGTTATTAGGGAACTTATTAAACTTAAATTGAGCATCACAAAATTAGACCTAATTGTAGTGTACATGACAATGGATCTCAGTTTAAGATATCATACTATATTATCCGTGATTTTCATCATTTTGGTGGAGAAACAGTCTCTACCATGCCAAAGTGTAAAACCAGGTGCAGAAAAAATGCTCTACCACTAGATTTGTCATCATACGTATTAATATTTACATCAAATTTAAAAATATTCATGAATAACTAGAAGAGGTGAGACGCATATATCAATATATTTCAAATAATGATAACATTGCTGTCCAAAAGAAAAATAAATGGAAAGAAATATCTTTAATATTAGCGAAGAAAAATGGAAAATTATATATAATACGCCATTTGTTACACCAAAAAATACAAATTACAATGATAACAATTTAGAATTAATCATTATATATTAGACACTAACTCTTTATTGCATAAGAAAGGTCTAATAAGGGAACCATACTGTTGCCTTTGTAAAACACAACATGAGACCATTGTACATTTACTATGGAAATGTGAAGAAGTACAAAGTTTACTTAAATGTTTAAGAATCTTACTGAGACCTCAAATATTTACTTACCTTTTAAATAAAAGAAATTTCATTTCAGAGGAGATCTGAAAAAAAACCTGTTATTGTAAATTGCACATTCTTTTTAATTTAAAACATCTGTAGGGATAGATGTTACAATGGAAGATTGTCTGTCATTGCTTTGATGAATTAAATTAAACAACATTTTCAAATTATGAAGCCATCGTTAAGGATGACTGGAGAACACCAAGCTTATTATACATAGATTGATATTTTCTGGTTTTGTAATTGTATTTATACATTAATTGAAAGTATCAATATGTCTCAATATGTTTATGTTTATATATCATTGATACTAAGATTTAGAATTGGAATATAGGTATTTCTGTGAATAACAACTGTACTGGAGTACTATTATATAGTTGATCAATTCTATGTAGAATTATGTCTACTCTATAGTATATTGTATAACTAAATTTCAGCCTGTATGTAATTTGCCTTTTGTGTTTATTTACTTTTTTGTTTACAAGTAAATGTTTTGTTTGGGTCTGTTTGTGTATTTTATGTACAACTTTACTTACAGATATACTGTGTATGTTTGAAATGTCTATATAAATATAAATGTGTTTGTTTGTGTTTAATGTGTGTTTTTCAGTGTTTGGTACATGGCCGGCTATAAGTAATCTAATATTCCCCATACTCTCTAGCGAGGTGTAGATGGAGGAACATCAACCGGGAACGCTTTTCCCGGTACCAATTTTCACACCACCATTTTAACAGGAGTGAGAAGAACAAACATGGCGAACCAATGATATTGCATTGATATTGATCATCCTCGTGTTCGGTTCCATTGTTTTGTTCTCCAATTTGTTCTCTTTTCTTGGACGAGATCTAATGAGACCATGTCCATACACTAACCTAAAGTCATCCAACTGTTTCCGCCCACGGACACCCAATAGGTTTTAGTACAATATGCAATGATTAAGCAGAAATTAACCTTTTTGTACACATATTGGAAATATATAGGTGATCATATCCTCCATAGTTATCAGATTGATAATTTAATACGCAGATCTATTTTGTTTTGGACAATGCTAGCTTACAAAAATATTACGAGAAGTCAACTTGTATGATTAAATCTACTAAATAAACAGAGATATTAACCTGATTTTGATAGTGCTCTCAATAACCACATGTCAAAATAAATAACGTATGAACTATATTTTGGGGTACTTGTTTAGAGTAAGGAAAGCTCCTTTTATCCTTTATTAGCTTTTTAATATATAAATGTTTATATTACAGAAGGATATATGAAGGGGACCTTCATTTTTTCATATATAACGTTCTACCAATTAGAATGATACTAAATTTATATTTCTAATGTACCGGAAAAGTAAAGTAATTTGAATATGAAATAAGTCGATTTGCAATTGTGTGCTAGCTGTGACATAACTTTAACTGCTCATTTCTGGTTTACTACGTCATTGACACGAATGTCCATATTCGTTAAACGCGATTCTCATATATATATATATATATATATATATATATATATATATATATATATATATATATATATATATATATATATATATATATATATATATATATATTACTAGTATTACAAAAAAATTCTAGTATATTACAAAAAGAAAATGTAATATTTGAGTTTAACTTTATCATTGTACGTTATTAACAATTTGGTACTTGTATATTATACGCTTTTATTTTCTATCTTTAATTGCTTTATATCACTATTCTATATTTTGCGCATATCACTTTGCATCTACATAAAATAGTTCAGGAAACTAAGATTTTGATAAATTTTGTTAATTTTTTTAGAATGTGCTTTCTATTTTACACCTTCGAACAAAATAATTATAATTTAATCATCATCAATAGGCCTAAATGAAAATATCAATCGGTAAACAATTCATTTGATTCATTCTGTTTTTTCATGTCATGACAAATATATTGACATGTAAAATTACAAAATTATGAATATAATTATATCTATTGAGACTTTCAAAGTCAGGGCCTCCATGGCCAAGTGGTCAGAGCATTGCGATTTGAACCATGACTTCTTGAACTTCTGGTAAGTACGGGTTCGAACCGCGGTGGGATCTAAGCTAATGATTGTAAGAATGTTTGCCAGTTTTCTTGTTGAAGACCAGGGGTCAATTCCCGGAAACATTGTAAACGGGTTCTCTCTTCCAACATTAAAACCTGGCTGCCACCATGTAACTGAACAATTTTTGAGTGTGGTGTTAAACACTTATCAAAATAACAAAAGTCAAGGAAAGTCCAAGTAAATAATTGTGTATACGGATTCGATTGTTTGTTTGTTGTTTTACATCAAGCCAAGAATTTTTCTCTTATCTGTAAAATGGTACAAATTTCTATTTGTGCTTTGTACTGACACCAATCCAGTGATGATTCTTTTCACCTCTCACGCTTTCTGTGACCTCGGTTTCATCCGAAAAGTCTCATCCGATATACCCGTGGCTTTTATATCTTATGTCGAGGTAAAGGAACAATCACTACCAATTTTAAAGTCTTTGGTATGACACAGCTTGTTAATATAAAAGTCTATCACGAACTACCGCAAGTGGTGTTCAAATTAGTATTGCATATATATATTTACACTGTCTTAATTAAAATTATTGAAAATGATTGAATTAAACGTATCAAATTATTTTATTAAAATGTTTTCCATATTTTTCTTGTGTTATTCATCATTATTGCTCTACTAAGATTGACTTGTCATTCAGTACTTTTTTTTTACACACATGTATGTAATTTATCATTCATGTTTAATTCAGTTGTGTGCAACAAAAACAAATGCTCATATATCATGTGTTGACAAATCATAATTGACAATATATTTAATATTGCAATGAATTATAATAAAATAGACATCACCATTAATTCCATTTTGTTTTAATTTGTTAATTAAATTTTCTAAAGGCGTCGTGCCATAAGTGTAGGTCATTTCATGTAATTTTTCTCTGTTTAGCGTCCACTGATAGACAGAGTTTGGGATCATAAAACATTTATTGTCGACATTGTGAAAACTAACATTTCATAGATTATTTGATAGTATATGCCAAGCATATCAATTTTGTTTTTCTTTTGCTAACACATAAATATTTAAATGTGCACAAAAATGCATTTGTTCTCATAAAATGTCTTGTGTTTTTTCATGATAGAAAGATAAGTTTTTTATTTTAGGGTGGACGCTGAACATAAAAAATAACCTTGGAATGGCCTTATGAACAAACGTCATTTTCCCTTTACTTTCTATATAAGACAACCTTTTTCAAATAGTTCCCAGTGACTTCATTTGTAAGTTTATTTTCTTAAGATTATCAACAATTGTATTTAGATACATACAGATTGACCTCATTAAAATTTTGTTTCAACCTTAGGAAATTACATAATTTCCTTCTTTGTTTTTAGTAAAGTACTCCAATAAAATACACTGTAATGCTCTGAGAGAATGGAGAATGAAAATTTTTAAAAAAAATTGCAGAAAAACATAATCAGGGGAATAATTTCAAAAAGGACAATTTTATGTAGAAAATAATGTTTGTTCATAAACTGATGACATGGTACTGTGCTTCATCGATATTTATATTTTATATTAAAGTTTACCCCCATTTGGGGGATGCAGAACGACATATATAATATAATGGAGTATTTGTATACATGGAAGCAGTTGCGCTCGTTTAATTTTCGTCTTTCGATAAGAGGGCAAATTTTAAATGTAAGCGAAAATAATTGATGCTAGATCACTTTAACACTCTTGTATCTGTGATGTTAATATTTTGTGTAAATATCCGTTTTATCATGGGAAAAACCAAATCATATGTCTACGTACGGTACGGGTCATTCAATATTGACATGTAGATGCATGTATAGTGACGTGCCAAAATTGTTGCACTTCCTTATTTTTACTTATTTCATATAAATTTATAACATTTAAAATATTCATAGAGAGTCATTTCTAAATCAATTTTGATGAAACTCAGAATATTGAACAGTTTCATTGTGTATTTGCTCATAATGTTAAGATTTCTTGTTTTCAAGATTCAGCAATTTAAACATAAAAATTAATTATTTGCACAACTCTACATGACTATAAAACAAAACAATTACAATGCATAACAAAACAGACACATAAACTTTAAAAACATTAATGTTTGATAGTAATAATTGTATTAAAACTGAATAAAAATTTTATTTGGGTGGGATATGGTTTTATATGAAACATATAAAGAAAATAAAAGTTGCATCAAGTTTTGTACGTCACTGTATAACTGTATCACTTCTTTGGATTTAAATTTATACACAGGACATACCCCAGTGTTTTGATATGACTAATTTGCATGTGTAGGAAAATACATTTCTAGCCATCTTCTGGATATCTAGAAATTATTCGTGAAATGAATAATTCGATAAGGTATATTATATTGATGCGATAAATTACCATATGATATAAATTTGTTATAAATATGTTTAACAATCGCCGTCGGTAACAGTATTTGAAAAGAGTCAGAACTTCAGAATGGTATTTTTCTTCCTGTTGGTGGTCGATACAAGGTACACGGGACTGTTTTTGCCAACTTCAGCATGAGTAACCCATGGTTATATTTATCTATCTAATGATATTATCGTCTAAATTATAGAATATTAATTAGGTTATGCCAAATTGATTAATTGTTCTTCGGATTTTTAGAGAGAAAATATGGAGCGAGCGAGCGATTTAATTAATTGTTTTCTCTCAATTCAGGGGCGAGAGGACAATTTTACTTTTTTAAATATTTTTTTTAATTTAAGTAATATTAAATCAAGCTAGTGAACAATATATTATGAAATCTTCTCCTTTTACAGATTAAACCTAAAGAAAAATCAATAGTTTGTGTGAAAAAGCTTAATTGTGTCAGTCAGAAAGTTTCTGAACATCAAAATACATGAATATCAAATGCATCTGTGATAACAACTATATTTAGTTTATTGTGACAACTTTTGATAACTAAGTACAATGCAAAATAGTATCTTAATTATAATGAAGAATATTATTAAATGACAGAATTATAAATGAGATCCCTAGGTCAAATACCCTATAGAAACAACTAAAGGGAACTAAGTGGCCTTCAAATATTGGTAAGACCTCTGGCAGATAGCTACATACAGCTGAAATAGGTACAAGTACATTTACCTGACTTGTGACAGGTATATGAAAAATCAGTCAAAATGTGGAAGAATTTAGTCAACAATAAGGCTCCTATCTGACCATTATCTGTATACTTAATCAAAAATATTTGATAAAAATCCTGGAAAAAACACTTTATCATAAATCCAAAAATGTTATACTGAAGATTTTTTCTGATGTCAATACCGAATCTTTGTGGAGGTGTGCATGTGTAGTGTACCCATTTAACTTCATAGAACAGGAGATATCGGGCAATCATTTAATAGTAGTTTTAAATACATTGTAACAATGATCTATGAAGTTCTGAACTTAAATGCTTGAAATGCGTATACCTAGAGGAAACATGGTTTGATACAGATATATAGTTTAGGAATGTAATCTACTGTTTTCACACTGCCTGTTTTAGTACGAAAATTAAATAATATCACAGTATTAATTTTTTATCATAATTCTAATATCACAGTATTTAAATTTTTATCATATTTATTTATATACATGTATGTGCCTGTGGGAAGTGGGGACAAAGAGATAGGTTAGATGATTTGGACTACAATGTATATAGTCTACATACAATGTTTTTGGAAGTTTAAAAAGCAACTGAAAGTAATGACAGAATTTCGGCCTAAGAAATACACAGAACCTATCATTATAGATTTACTGTACCTTATTTTTGTCATCAAACTCTTGATTGAACCATTTGATAACAATAAAAAGATTTATCCCTACTTTAAAAGTAAAAGCTCAAGGAAAAAATTGTACTTCGTTGCCTGCCTTATTTTGCCGTCGTTGCTGCAATGATATACAAATATTAAGGATCAGTGAAAGTAAGAAATTGCAACAAGTTTTACGCTTTTCCTTGTTACAGAGGCAAGGAAGAAGGGATTCACTATTTTCAAAATATATGTAGTAAATACGCTCCTGTAACTACCCTTTCCCATAATTTTAATCAACATGTCAATGAATACTCAGTTAATACCGCAAATAGTTGTCAACTGAAACATTGCCACAATGAAGTCATAGATATAGGTTACCTAATGCTATCATTGCCACAATGAAGCCATAGATATAGGCTACCTAATGCTATCATTAGTAACACTCATTTGATTCAAACACTCAAATGATTAAAATCATGATGTAGGTGTTCCGGACATGACTCAAGTGGGCAGAAATTTATTTCGAATTTTCACGTGTCGATTTTCACGAGCGGTCCCAAAGAACGACTAATATTTAAATATGTGTGGCCTTACATATTTATCAATGAACGATATAAATGCGTTTGTTAGTATTAAATGTGCCTATCTAAATGCACTTGACTTATATAACAGACAGTTATATACTAAAGAAAACAGATTAAGTGCGATTTAAAACAAAACTTCAAATGTATTTTGAAGGGTCTCGTGACTATAAATAGATAAACGTTAAAAATAACAGAATTTTATCTATTGAATTGTCATTCTTATCTGTTCCATTGTTGTTTTACAAAAAATAATGTTTCACTAATATGGAGGTGTCGCCGGCTTTGCGACAAATTTTTACCTGTGTTATAGACTGATGCAGTGCGGGTTATTTCATATACCACGCCTGCCGTTAAACGGAACATCCGTTAAACGACCATTGACTTCATTTCTGCACCAAGTGCTTGGCAATGGAACAGTCTCTACCTTTATATAAACAGGGAATCGAGCCCGTGACCTTTACCTTGCGGGTCAATTGCTCCAACACTAGACTACCACAGGTGGTTGACATTCAGAACATTGCTTATGGTACTTGTATCTATTTGAAATTATATCCTCTATAATATCTAAGCCAAATTCTATAAATTAATACAAAATACAAATTTTACTATAGTATCATACGCCGTTTTTGAAAAAAAAGACTAAAATTAACAAGCGACACAAGTTATTTTAGTTAACGAATAAAACTGACCAGTGTATCAAAATCATATCACTACTTCTTTCAAGCAAAATTAATCTACTATAATGCGTTGGCAAAGACAAAAACAATCGAATAAAATCAGTTTTGAACGAGGCATTAAATTAACACAAATGTTCTGCCTACTATGTAGTATGCACAAGAATATGGCAGCATTTATGATACAGAACATTGGTTTTGACAATAATTTTCTCCTATCTGAGACAAACTGATCCCGTGCTTGTGTCCAGAAATGCTGATCCCAAACTCTTTGTATCCCTATGTGCACTGTCTGTATTATTTGTAAACATGGAGGATCAAGAAAGTGTTTACGTTGTTATCTGCTCAGACGTCTTACGAAATTTGTTCAAAAGGAAATAAAAATATATGAGTATATTACGGGTTCATATTTAATTGCGACGGGTTATCAAATAGTGAGTGGTGTGGATTCTACGATAGGTCTATTACACAATATATTAACATTTCAAGCTTTCCGCGTACGAAAAAAAAGAATCAAGCACCACATTTGAGTGTCAGATAGACATGTCAGTCCTGAGAGGGCTAGGTTAGACCTAGGCTTGGGTTTGTTGCGCCATGCCACACTCAACCGATGTTTTCTGTCTGGGTATAAGAGGAGAAACCAGGGGCCTGTTTTACGAAAAGTCGTAAGTCTTAAATCCTAACTTTTAGTCTTAACTACCATGCGACGCATCGCTGATTGGTCAATCCCATGACAATTAGGACTAAGTCTTAGGATTTAGGACTTACGACCTTTCGTAAAACGGGCTCCAGGTGTATCTGAAAAAACAAAATATACCACCCTCATTGATGCGATTTTGGAGTGTTTAACTCTTTCACCTTTGAATATCTGAGTGGTATGCTCTTTCTACCACAAAACAAATAAAAATCACAGAAAGAAATCGGATACACGAGACTACATCTATAGCACACTGTACAGCCTACAGGCCCATATTGCGATATATCTAGGTCATGTTATGACCAGAACCACAGACCACAAAAATGAAAGTTCGCATCGTAGTAACAACAGAAAAAAGAGAGTTAGGCCTAGTGCAACTTTGTCAAGCGTCTCTGATAAGCAGGTCGATTTGTTTGCCTTCACCGGATATTCCTGTCAGAAACAATTTGTCACCGTATGATATCAGGCCGTTTGAAATTCTTATGTAAGTTACGTATTGATCAGTCATCCTGGTTCCAAGCTGATTGGTTAAAAATGTCAAATAAAATGGCTACTTTCAGTTGTCATAAATTAATATTAGCTGTCTCACTTCTTGTAAATCTTTCTATAGTATATTCCATTAATAATATATCAGAATTCAAACGCAACTTCGTTGTAAATACATTATACAGCGTAGTCATGGGCGTGTCCATTTGCTTTTTCAATTCTCTTCTGACACATTTAACCCTCTGGGGAAAAGCAATCGAATATTTTAAAATATCCTCAAAACAAATCTGACACGTATTCAAAATTTCCGATATCACTAGTTTTTTTTCAAAATGATATGAAAATAAGAAAATAAACCTTAATTCTATTTAGTATTTTACAGACAGAAAAAAGAACTACTTCTCATCTCAAACAGCTGTTTAGCTGTTACATCATATGAAAACTACATAGAATGAATTTCGTAACCAGCTCAGTGCAGATTTACAGAAAATGGTAATATATATATATATATATATATATATATATATATATATATATATATATATATATATATATATATATATATATATATATGCAATAAATCATGGACAATGTTCAATATGAAAATATTATATAGCCATACTAAAAGTATCCGGAGGAGAAGTATGGTCACAGGGGGAATTAAATAGTATAGCCATCCTAGAAGTATCAGGGGGAGAAGTATGGTACACAGGGGGATACAAATAGTATAGCCATCCTAGAAGTATCAGGGGGAGAAGTATGGTACATAGGGGGATACAAATAGTATAGCCATCCTAGAAGTATCAGGGGGAGAAGTATGGTACACAGGGGGATACAAATAGTATAGCCATCCTAGAAGTATCAGGGGGAGAAGTATGGTACATAGGGGGATACAAATAGTATAGTCATCCTAGAAGTATCAGGGGGAGAAGTATGGTACACAATGGACTACAAATAATATAGCCATCTGAAAGTATCCGGGGGAGAAGTATGGTACATAGGGGGATACAAATAGTATAGCCATCCTCAAAGTATATGGAGGAGAAGTATGGTACAAGTGGGGATACGAATAGAATAGCAAATATACTACAAATAATATAATAATCTAAAAGTATCGTAGGAGCAGTATGGTACACAGGGGAATACAAATAGCATAGCCATCCTGAACGTATCCGGGGGAGAGCTTTGGTACACAGGGGAATACAAATAGTATAGCCATCCTGAACGTATCGTCATATGACAGTATAATAATTGTGATTTTTAATGAATTATTATTCATTCTATATATGTGATATGATTCATGTAATAAATGAAATAAGATTTGTTTGCAGTAGAACTGAATTTAAAAAATATTATTTCTTATTTTGAGTGCATTTATAATAAATTTACCAAGTTGCTGATTTCTGAGGTGTTTTGTGATATAAAGGTATCTTTTAAAAAAGATGGACATTTTAACTAAAAGTAAAATTCGTCCTCAATGTCTGAGGAAGATACTTTTCATAAACGCCCACGAAGTGCTGCACATAATTTTTTCCATGTTCCAGTGCATATAAATTTCATGCTTTTTCAAAAAATGAACAACAATCCTTAATTCTTTTCCTTTATACTCCGAGGAGTCAAGTAATTAACATGTTTATATTTTTCATTTCGAAGATATTTACCGAGAGGAGATGTAGATCAAAATACTGCCTTTAATCCTTTTTAGCTCACCTGACTATGTCAGGGTGAGCTTTTGCAATCACTTTGCGTCCGTCGTCCGTCCGTCGTCCGTCGTCAGTCCGTCCGTCGTTAACTCACTTTCAAAAATCTTCTCCTCTGAAACCACTGGGCCAAATTGAACCAAACTTCAACTGAGTCGTCACTAGGGTATCTAGTTTCAAATTTGTTATTTTTTATGTCGCAGGTCAAACAACATGGCCGCTGTTGCTAAAAATAGAACATAGGGGGTAAATTGCAGTCCGTCGTTAACTCACTTTCAAAAATCTTCTCCTCTGAAACCACTGGGCCAAATTAAACCAAACTTGAACTGAGTCGTTACTAGGGTATTTAGTTTCAAATTTGTTATTTTCTCTGTCCCAGGTCAAACAACATGGCCGCTGTTGCTAAAAATAAAACATGGGGTAAATTGCAGTTTTTGGCCAATACCTCAAAAACCATTACAGATATCAAAAATCTGACAGAATAAAAGTGATCAGCTTGATGAGATCTACCTGCCATGCAATTTTGAAGAAAATCGAAAAACTCATCTCGGAGTTATAGCCCTTTTTTTGTAAAATTTTCAAAATTTTGGCATTTTTAATTTTTTATTTCAAAAAATGTAGGAGATAGAGGTCAAGTGTAAATTGCAAAAATGTTCAACATATCAAGATCTACCCACTCTGAAAATTTGAATCTATGTAGGAGTTATTGCCCTTTTTTCACAGAATTTTTTCAATTTTTATGTTTTTCGTCTTCTAACTCCAAAACTATGAAAGATAGAGGTCGAATGTAAATTGATAAAAATGTTTGCCATGATGTGGCGACTTCAAAACCGGTGTTGAAAATTGTTTGTTGACCGCCATTTTCAAAATGGCCGACAAAAAAGGCGGGAAAATTCAACATTGTTTGATTTCAATGAAATTTGGTTTCCAAATAGATATTGATGTTGCGACTTCAAAACCGTTGTTGAAAATTGTTCCTTGACCGCCATTTTTAGCTCACCTGGCTTTTGGAATCACTTTGCGTCAACAAACATGGCCGCTATGGCGAGGCTTAGTTTAACATTGGATCCTATAGGAAAATCATCTTCTCCTCTGAAACCACTGACACAAATTTAACCAAACTTTACAGGAATGATGTATGCAAGGTCCTTTACAAAGACTGCTCATTTTGTTCTGATCCGTCAAAAATCATGGCCACTAGAACGGGGCTTAGTTTAACATTATATAGCCAAAAGAAGACTGCTGTGCTGCACACACTGCAAAGTTTTCGCAGAACCTTATTCATTCATTCATGAATCCGGTTCCTGACTTGGAAGAAGAACATTGGATCCTGTGGGAAAATTACATTTTCATCTTCTCCTCTGAAAACGCTGAAGCAAATATAACCAAACTTTAGAAGAATGATGTATTGAAGGTCCTTTACAAAGATTGCTCATTTCGTTCCGATCTGTCAAAACCATGGCCGCCAGGGCTGGGCTTAGTTTATCATTGGACCCTATGGGAAAATCACATTTTCATTTCTCCTCTGAAACCACTGAAGCAAATTCAACCAAACTTTACAGGATTTATGTATGGAAGGTCCTTTACAAAAATTGCTCGGTTCGTCTGATCTTCTCAAGCAAATAACCAGGTGAGCGATACAGGCTCTTGAGAGCCTCTTGTTCTTTTTGCCGTCTGCCTCGTGCAATGTGAACCTGTTCAAAATGAAGATGGTGATTTAGGTATGTGCAACATCAGAAAACATCTACAACCCAAAACGAGAATTCGACACTTATTTACAAGCCAATGCCCGCATGGTATGCCTCTTTTATCAAAGCGAAAAAAAAATTCAAAAATATTTTATAGGATGATTATGAAGATAAATAAATTGTATTTGGTCTTGATTAAATTGTTTAACTCACTGGATTTGGGTTTCCAATGACAATGCTTTCCTACTGCAAGTTCCCGTTAGTTCAGACGCAGCAACTTTTAAGGTAATGTGAGAGAACGTTTTTGAAATGAAAATTGACCTTTCCGGAACTACGAAAATTGTACATCAACAAAACATGCTTTAACGACACCATGATTGATACCGTGTAAAATAATATTACACTGAACGATCAAAAGAATGATAATTTTGTTTGTCGACTTAATTATGATAGTCAGGTTTGGAAGAACATATTTTATGGATTCACTCTATATGGATCGGATATGACTTTCTTTCTCTGTATAGAGAATCTAATGACACAGTTTTATAAAATGACAACTTTGATAAATATAAAACATCTCAGATACCAAAGTATAAATCTTTAGGATGTCCAGGACACAGATACAAATCCGGCATAAATGGACAAACACCGACCTCTGGAAACCAAGAGGTGGGTACAGGTGCCATGGACAAGTTAGCATCCCCTGTCGACCGGTCACATCCACACAGATAAGTGCAATTGAAATACGTGAGGAACGAATCCTTGTCACTATTGGCACAGACGTCTCAACAACGAAAAGGCAACCCAGTGATACAGAGTAATCGTAAACAAGACTATTACACGATCGTAAAATTTGCGGAACGTTGACACCAAACGCGGTTTTCGATATCCCTGTGTCAATAATTTGTCAGTGAGTAGTTTACATCTGTATATGAAATGTTCATATGTTGAACACACCCTGGCATATCGGATCATTTATGATAAACTCCAACGATATAAACTGTGGGATGTTTCTACTTAAATGTGGAAAATTTAGGATGGGTATGGCGAAAATGTCGCGTTTATCGTATAACTTAGTTGCCAATTTCTCGTTGTGTCTGTAGTAAGTAAAATGTCTAAGTATGAAGCATGTGTGCTTGATTCTGTTGTATCTTTAATTGTCAGTTCGCTGGGATATATCGCATTGACATGTGTATAAAACATTTCATTATAAATTGACAAAACGTCGTCGATATATCGAAATGTGAAATTAAAGAACACCGCTTATTCAACTTGGTTCATTTTTTATTATTGATATAATTGTTTTTAGTTTTTCCCCATTCATTTTAATTTTACTTTGTGAAAATTCACACAGTCAAGTGTTTAGATACTCTAAAAATAGAAGGAGAAATACCATATCATCTACGGGTATTACTGCAAAGAGTACTTTATTCTAATTGCAACATTTTGATGACGTCATAAAAACCATTAGTCGCCATTGTCAGAAGTCTACTAAACATTTTTGTGTAAGGAATGATAATAGGAACAAGAAAACAGGTCTCATCCAAACATTCCCACGAAATTCCTTAACGGACTGAACTACCTAATCTTATTGCAATCTTTTGATATAGAAGATAAACTGATTTGCGAATTGTAACATTGAAATCAGTGTATGAAATTAAATGAATAGAAATTTTCTAAGCTTTTGTATTTTATGTGTGACTGAAATGTAATATATTCTAGAAAGAACTTCTGAATAGATGTTTTTCAGTAAGCAGTATTTTGCATTTCCGTTTGTCGACAATAATGTGTGCAGTATGTATATATATATTCCTTTATAAATTACACAAATTAAATGACTTATTCTTGTGAATAAATAGTTTGAACAAATTTTTTTGGCCAGAAATATTTATTTCAGGTCTTGTTTAATCTTAAAAGCTAATTGATACTATTTAATCCAATTTTGTTGCTTAAAGAAGAAAACCTATCACATTGACCCACAATATGGCCGCTAATGGGGAATAACTCTTAACAAACTACTGTTAACGGAAACCCAATCTAATAAAAATCCGATCTCTCACCGCTCCCGTTTTCTGATGTGTCGCGTAGAGGATCTAACGCAATTCGCTATGGGGTCGCGTGCGGGTGACCTCTCGTAGATGTGTAATATTCAACCAATAAAAATGGATAACACACAGACGTTATTTATTTTATAAAAAAGGAAAACCGCCAGTCCGCAAAATCCCATCAGAATATGTTTTGTGATTCGAACCCATCCAGGGTTATGAATATAATTCTGTACTTACGTATTTGAGTGCTCAGTGTTCTTTATAATGTTTACATCTCTTTGCTTACAAGATTCTGTAAGTCGCTTTTTCATTGGTGAAAAATGACACCGACCATGTCATCTACATGGACCCATAGCGGATTGCATTAGATCATATACCGACATATCAGAAAACGGGAGCGATTAGAGATAGGTTTTTAATTAAATTGACGGAAACCTGTCTATAATGACCTTTGTATACATTTAACAAAATCAAGTTTTAAAGATACATTTGCATATATTAGTCAGTTGTTTGGTTTGATTTGATCTGATTATTTGTTTTACGCCATGCTCAACAATCTTTCAGTCATTATGATGGCGTCAGTTGTTTGGTTATATTTTTAGATTTATTATTTGGTCTTGCATATCATACCAATTCTCTTTAGAAAATGCAAATACATTTAAATTGGAGCTCAACTAATGAAGTCTTATTGACAGAAACAATCGTTTTGAGTATTAAACTTCGGTATTATATTTTATAACCACTGGGTCGTTGTCACTGCTGGTGGACCTAGTGTATATAGACATTGCGGCGAGGCTCTGGAAAGAATAATGTTTTAACACATAAACAGCACATTCTGTTTACTCTGCAGTACTAATAAGATAACAACTCCGATCGACTTAGATAATTAGCCCCACTTGCAGTGAGTTAGTGGTAGAACATTCGATTTACAAGTGATAGGTCAAACCTAGCTCTCGGGTCTTTTGTATGATACATAAAACAGAGGTCACGTGTAAAGACAGGCTTGGGTAGTAAACTTTACCACACTGACGTCGACTCTTAGCACAGGTCGAAATCGATAACACTTCACCTAAAGCTGGTGGCATCTCTATATAGATCTCAATATTTTGACAAATTCA
>BROG01001494.1:0-50387 GCA_030159075.1 Atrina japonica | reverse complement strand
GCCTATACTATATACAACGACCTATTCGCCATAACTCGAATACACAGGAGGCAAGTTAGATTTGCCAGAGTAAAAAAAAAGCGGCGTTTACCGCGCTACAATCACAATCTCAGTTAAACCATGTGGTTCATAATAAAATAGTTTTAAATGAGGATCTCTAAATTTTGCTAGTGAAACACTAGATTTCATCGAGAAAAACAAGGTTTTAGCTATTAATGCAAAGTTGCTATATATACAGGAACAAAATAGAAATCAGTATACTATATTAACATATATATCAACCTGAAGCTGTTTAAATCATGTCCTTCTGATCAAGACACCTTTATATTACCTGAGTATAATAAATTGTTATTAACTTTTATCAATACCTTTTTACATGTATTGCATCTGTTCAAGATCTGCAGAATTAATTCCAAAACATTTTGTGTAATTTACTCAGATGGTCATACAAACCTCATGGACGTCTTTGTTTTGTTTTGTTTTGTTTTCATTTTTCAAGTGTGATATAGAGTCATATCGTAATGGTTAATACCATTAACACTTTGAACTGTTATGTTTTATCTAAAACTACATCAGGTGTAACTCACCATGTCATATACAAGTGACATCACTTTAACATTTATTGTACGGACACAAGTCGACATTAATGCAAAATGCTATATACTTTAAAAATGAAAATGGGAGATGGTAACTTAATTCCTAACTATGAAAGGAGCATTGGCAATGGTTCCCCCCTGTTTTACTATTTAGATTGGTATACAGTAATAAACAGAGATATGCACAGGCATAAACATTCTAGAATTCCTATATATTTTGTGAAAAGTGTTCGATAATTGGCACCTTTTTAATTGCAATTGATTAACTCACGTTTACTCTTTGTATATGAATACAACACTAGTACCGGTCCTGGCCTTTTTTTTCACAAATACATTGGAATATAAGCCGTTTAAGCCAGTGCTTAACAAGCAGTAAAAGTAGAAAATCTCGAAATATGTTTTGGGGATACATATAGCTAATTCCCTTAAGTAAACGAACATACAAATACAGTATACACATATTGTTTTGTGTCCATATAAATGTACTCCAAACCTGACATTTGCAAAACATAATTTGAACTCCATGTAGTATCGTATTGTCCACGTTTGTCATTTAACATTATTTGCAATCTTTATCTTGCAGTTTATAGCAACATGTCTTGCAATGTGAATTCATATTTAATGATCCATCATTATTTCCTCTCTACATCAAGTCTACATATGACGTTCTACATTGTTTAACCTTACATGAGATGAGTTTGCTTCCTGTACGTTATTACTAGATTTTGTTTGACTGTAAGTGTTACCCACAGCTTCATGTTTTGATTTAGATTCCGTTATTCTCAACGTGCAATTGCGCCAAGATGTAAAATAGTAGATGTCTTCTGTTCAAGTTGATTCACTTCTTTTCCTCTAGATATATCATTAAAATCAATTGCAGACGTGTGAGTATGTGAACATCCAGTGTCAAATTCGCAAATTTCATCATAAACCGATTCTTCTGTAATTTTATTTACTTCAACAGCTTGAGATCTCGCCTCCTGAGATTGTTGATCTAAATAGACAAAATAAAAACATTGATTTCATCGGATACAACTTAATGTTTTCATTTGGAAGAGTGCCTATTTTTAAAACACGAATTCAAATGTGTCAGTTATTATGGCTAGAAAAAAAACCTCTAATTTTGAAGACTGTGTTTTGAGTAGAATAATAACAAGACTGATAATCATAATATTGATGGTGGTAGAAATAATGATATCTAAAATAGTTATGATCGATGATTAGTTGATTATCGATCATATGACTACGTAAAAGAACTTCAGAACGACCATTCTAATTTTAATTTGATTCTGTCAGTCTAACACTGTGTGGCCATAATTTCTTGACAATTTGCTTTCAACAATCTGGTAAATGACTAACCCCGGCCACAATGTCCACGGTAGAAATTTGCCAAATCACATTTACGATTGAACTGAACTGCAAATTATAAGTCGATATTCAACTGAAGTTTAGGCGAAACCTCACTAGCAGGAGCACATGTCACAATTTAAAGGGTGATGTATTTTTTTACCAATCAGCTAGCTACGTAAGTCTTAGTACGGTGTTTGTTCAAACGTATGTTCCTACTTATAAATCTCACCGTGTTTTCTTAGTATGCACTGTCTTCAAGACATTTGTGATAGATGTACACATATCCTTTACATGGTTTCGTATAATTGTCAAGCAATGATATTTACAACTTTTAAACGTATTAATCCTCTATGTGTGATTGTGTTCTAGTGATAATTTATATATGTTTAATGACGATTTAATCAAAAGCTATTTTTGATTATAAGATTAGAAATATCAAAGTATTGATATTCAAATTGTAAGATACATACTTACATATTATTAATAGAAAAATAGTTTTCAGTAAAACGTATTAGTGTTAAAAAGGTAATAAGAGCAGTAAAAGTTGTGGGCGAAACTTAAACGTGCATTAGTTGTTTTTTTTTAGTTTATTTACATTTTATCCCAATATTACTACTTGTACTTGATGTACAATAACAATTAAGAGCTATACACAGGGAAAAGCATTATTATATTTCTCAATGTTTTTTTAATAAAACAACGCCCAGTGTGTGTGTGTATATCTCTTTTTGTTAATGTATATCAATTTTAGTGGTAAAAAGAGGAGGCAACACAGCTAATATTCAAACAAAACCTATAGATGCAAATATTCACGAAGGTTTTTCGTCAATTTATTATTAACACTTGAAAAGCAAGTTGGTATGTTCCTTTCTATTGTTAAGACCAGTCTATTATGGTCTGTAGTGTTGAACGGGTTTATTATTTTTGTAGTGGATACTTTTCTATATTTCATTAATATTTAAAAATATATCACGTCGTTCAAAGTATAAAAATAAAACACTTATTATGTTGTGATTCACTTTCTTGGTCACTGGTTTTCCACTTCCTGATATGTCTTTAGTCTGATAATGCACCTGTGTTGACAAAGCTTAAAGTAAACAACTACCTGTATACGTGTTTATTATCACCAATAAGCAAAGTGAATGTGATAGATCTGTATATGTATCTATATGAGCGGTAGATCTGCATATGGCGGTGGATCTGTATAAGGCGGTATCAAATAGTCTGATTCTTAAGATTGTGATCTACAGTTGATGAATATTGAGGGAGATATTAAAGAAACTTAGATATACGTATCTGTCGTTAACACATTAAGCCCTACATGACTTATTTTATTTTGATTTTAATATTTTCAAATAGTAATTGAAAAATACTATTTGTGAACGAACATTTTGAAAACTTGTCCGTGACCATTGTATTTCAATCACATGTAAATAAAACTTGTGTTACATGTTCCATTTTCATCAGTTCTGTCGAAATCATGTGTAGTCATATCCAATGCCGCCCACCTTGTGACTTCCTGTTTCGTAATGTCTACATTGATGACACCCAATGATATTTAGTTTCAGATCAACCGTTGGAGGCAATAAGCTTAAATATGTCATTTAAACTTTCAAACACTTTTAAATTTGATAAAAATGCAATGCTTTTAAAACACACCGACTTGTCTCCGCCACTGGCGTACATATTTGGTAAGTGTTATCAATAGTACGTTGCAAAAAAATCTTCACTTGATGAACAGATGTTTGTTTTTGTCGAGGAGTACGGGTAAGACTGATAGTCCATGTTATATATATATATACCATCTCAAATATCAAAGTATTTAGGGTGTCCAGGACACAGATACACATACGGCAGAAAAGGACAAACACGGATCGCTGGAAACCAAGAGGTGGGATCAGGTGTTATGGAGGAGTAAGCATGACCTGCCGACCTGTCACACCCGCCGTGAGTTAAAAGTCAAGTCCAAATGAAATATGTGGGGAACGAATCCTCATTACAACTGGTACAGACATCTCAACAACGGCCAACGAAACAGACAACCCAGTGAAACAGAGTATTCGCAAACAAGGATATATAATCCCGACCGTAAAATTTGCGGAACATTGACATCAAACGCGGTATTCAATATCCCTGTGTCAATAATTTGTCAATGAGTAATTTACATCTGTGTAGGAATTGTTAATATGTTGAACACGCCTTGGCATATCGGATCATTTATAAAATACAAACCCCATATGCGTGTGACTGTGGGATGTTACTACTTAAATGTGGTACATTTACGATGGGAAAGCCGATCCCTTCGCGTAATATATATTCTTATGTATGTTATACATTAGTATATGTTTCTTTGTTCTTACTGACCGTATGGAATCGTATTCGGTTCACATACCAAATATTTTTCTTGGGAGTGAAAATAAATTATCTGCCGACCACCACTTGTTTATCTGGCGGCCGCCACTTAGTTGAAGTCCGACTTGAGGCTGAGATCGCTTCATGGTCTTGGGTCCTGGGCTTACTTTTAAAGTCCATTTTAGTCTAAACTTGAAACTTTAATATCGAAATAAAGATCGTAACTATAACAAACCGTACACATGTTTAGAGATTAAATAGGCCTAGCTTATGACATTATTATGTCCCCCTTGCGTGCATCGTATCTCCCTCGTCTGCGTCATATTTCTCTCGCGTGCGTCATGTCTCCCTCATGCGAAAACCGTTGCAGTTTATTTGACAGTCTTTATTGACTCTGTATTTTGGTATAATAAACGATGTGTTGCCCTGGTTGTAGGGAGACATCCTGATTCAATTCATATTCGCCTTGAGTTTCTCCCTCGGCAAAAATGACAAATAAATCCGGTACGGACCTGGCAGACGCAGATAGTTTATTCAAATCTGCTTTAGATAGTCAGTTTCCTTCGCTATCGGAACAGTTGAAAAACGAGAAAATATTTCATGCTCAACAGTTAACAAAAATATAAAAGAAAACGTTGCAAATAAGTTTCCCAACTTCTATTAGTTTAAAAAATAATCAGCCAGCTTTGAAAAAAAATTGTAAATTTGTATCCGAGAGCGTGATTGGTTTACTAGATTGGTAGAACAGTAAAAGTTAATTTTAAACATTTTGTTCTAAACCCACTCAGTGTCCCTGGATATACAGAGATAAAAAGAAAAGTATTTTAGATGCGATTTTTATTCAGTTCGTATAAAAAGATAAAAAAATAAATGAAGATTGGGAAATGGCTTTAGATTATTTCTTAAAAACAGCTTATATGACAAAATTTGATTTACAATCCGAATATCATCATATCGATTTCTCCTAATTTTCTTCTTGGACTTTTAGAGGGAGGAAAACTATTATTGTTTTACAGTTCTTCCGTTTGGTTTAAAAACCAGTATTTGACAAAATGTTTAAATCTCCTGGTTCGTTTTTGGAGGTCGACTAGTGTGGTAAACATTGTTATATAAGTTAGACGACGGTGTTATTACCCACTCAGTGTACGACTGCACTTTACAGAAATCTGAATTTATAAAAAAACATTGCTAACTTCGGCAGGTTTTTTCATAAATTTAAAGAAATTCATTTCCATATCAGAACAGAATATAGAGTAGTTGTTCATAATTTGAGATGCAAAACATTTTGCTATTTCTATTCCAGAGAGGAGAATCATTGATACTCAATATAGTTTACACAGAGTTATCTCTCTTTTACCTCACGTTTCGGCAATATCCCTAACACAAGTCGTACGGAATATAATTTTCATGATGCCGGTGATGGGCAATATTGTTCGTTTAATCACCAGATGATGTCATATCGTAATTGAATCTAGAAAATTCTTATTTAAAATATGTTGATACCGATTTAGTACTCCCCGAGCGTCTTTTCTGGTCTAGTAACATTCCCTCTAATAACACGCGAAGGTAACTTAAAACAAAGACAACATGTGCTGTTGTATATTCAGATTCAAGTGATCACGCATGTGGCGCTTACTCGGAGGCATCGGGTGAACTGCATTGTCATAAAATGTGATCAGAGATCGAGTCAAAACGTAGCTCCACATGGGAGAGTTTCACGCTATACAGCAGGTTTTAATGCCCTTCGCTGATATTATAACTGGCAAGTCTGTAAACTGGATGACGGATAATCAAAGTTGTGTAAATGTTATTGAATGTGGTAGCAAGAACTCTGAATTACAATATAAAAATATCAGATACCAAAGTATAAATCAATAGGATGTCCAGGACATAGATACAAATCCGGTAAAAATGGACAAACACGGACCTCTGGAAACCAAGAGGTGGGATCAGGTGTCATGGAGGAGCAAGTAAGCATTCCCCTGTTCGAACGGTCACACCCGCCGTGAGTCCACAGTCAAGTCCAATGAAACGTTGACGTGAGGAGTGTATCTTCGTCACAATTGGTACAGACGTCTCAACAACCGCCAACGAAAAGGCAACTCAACATTTTCACTTAGTGAAACACAGTAGTCGCAAACAAGACTATTATACCGACCATAAAATTTGCGGAACGTTGACATTAAACGCGGTTTTCGATATCCCTGTGTCAATAATTTGTCAGTGAGTAGTTTACCTCTGTATATGAAATCTTCATATCTTGCTTTATTATTTTTTTTTCAATGGCATATTTATTGAAATTAATGGGCGCCTAGTGTACAAAATTATATAGCAGATTGCATTAGCAAATTGATTGATCATAAAGACTGAGAAGTTGCAGGTCATTTTTTTAAATTGATGAATCCTTTATGGGTTCCACACACATTGGAAATATTTCCTGATTTCAAAACTACGAATCTTCTTAGATTCAATTCATTATTTTGGAATCCAGATACTAAAGGTGTTGGCTGTTTCACTCAAAACTGGAAAGGCGAAAAGTACTGTCTCGTTCCACCAATTTATAATCGTAGCAAAATGTGTCAAGTTTTTTTTTTATCTCTAGTCAAGCAAAAGGTGCACTTATATTTCCAAAATGGCCACCGTCGTATATTTGCCCCTGCATTTTTAAACAAGATGAAATAACTCATGTTTACTTGGAGGTTGTTTTAAAATTTCAAGATACGCAAGATATTTATAAGCTTAGAAAAAAATAAAAATTATCTATTTGTTTCTAGCAAGTTTCACTCCAGTGTTTTAGCAATAAGATTAGATGCTTCAAAGGGTTAATACGAATGCGTATTGCAGTAAGAATAGGACCTGATACGAAGTATATGCGTTTACAATTCAGTTCTATGCGTAGACAGTGTTTGTAGTACTGTAGTTGACTTGATTTAGATCTTTTAAGAGAACAGGTTGTCTTGATACGTCGTTATGACGTATTGCAATGGAAATTGAACAGGTGAAAATATTCTGCCTGAAAGTTAAAACAAAAAATACTACCAAGAAATACAGATACGCATTTTAAATCACCCTGCACCTGGTGTAAATTCTCCCTTACAACATCTTCCAGCGACCGACCACATAGTTTCGTTGTATCTCAAATATTTGACAGAAACTTTTCATTCGCCATCCAAAATGGAAGAGAGGCAATTGATGCTATTTCTTGGGCACACAATTTAGCAGGTTTATGCGATCCATGCCCATCATCTTAAGTCACGGTCAATGGAAGTCTGAAAAGGAATAGACGGTTATGTAAATGAGGATTTCTTCCAAAAATTGTCGGTTTGTAAGAGTTTAGGGCTATAAATAATCATCATTTGGCATCCATCAATTTTACTAAAATTTACTTCTTTGTTTCCCCAAGTCTTGAGCACTTCTCGTCACAGTCAACATATGAGTCGTTGTGTTTTATAAATGCTTTATGTCCGTTTGAGTTAAACGAATTAAGAACATGAATTTATGTATCTTATTTACAATATACTATGTTGTCGTAATGGATAGAAAGTAATTTGTTCAAATGAACTTCTCCTAAAGGAGCGTGCATACTCAGTTATCATTTTGAAGTAAATATAAAGTTTGGTCATTCGAAGGCTCATTCCCGAGGCGTTATCAATTCAACTTCCACCGCACCCACCACCTTCGTTTTGGGAAAAAAATTATCTATAGGATACGTATCGCATGTAAATAGTGGATAGTAAAATATTACATGTTTGTTATGAAAAAGACAACTGCAAAATTGATTCATAATGAAAAAGAAAGAAAATTGTTTAACACGTTTTTTTTTATTATTCTTTAGCTTGTTCTAGGCCTATGTATTTGATGTTTTATGATGGCTCTGAATAGAAATGCTGATACCGCGTTCAGTTGTTTATGTAAATAGTGTCAATAAATGCGCCTCTGTTTTAGCTTTTCTCGTCACAGTCAACTTTTAAGTTGTTTTATATTATAAATATTTTATGTTCGTTTGAGTGAAATGAATTACGCTACAGAGGTTCTACTTCTTAAAGCGGCATAAACATGCAATCGATTAACGTATCCTTACTCGTTGTAAAGTATTTGAATTCCATACTGAACATGATCTTATTTTCACAAAATATATAGGAGTATAAAATTTCTCACCCATGCATATTGGTACTTTGTATGTTATTGTACATCAAGTACACGTGGTACAAACAGAAACGATCGAAATATGTTTTTGGTAAAAACATTTAATGCCTCTTTTTAAAAGACTATGACCTAAATACGGAAATACATAATATAGACTAGGATATACGTTTCTCCCTCTTTATACTGCGAACATAAAATCAAGACATTTTTAGGTGTTGTAAAAGCGATGGTATAGATATACTCCATCAATAGTTCACCTAAAGGAATTCGGTAAGCAATAAAAGATAACAATTATCACAAATTTTAATAATTTATTTGAACTGTGTTGTTATGCACACTCTTGCATTCCGAGGAAACTGACAGATACTCATTCTCATAGTTTAGCCCATGTCGATTTCGTTGTGCACTGGATGTGATCAGTTTACTTTGCCGTGTTTGTTACTCTCATCTAGATTTAATTTTCAATCAATAAGTGATTGCGGCTGTGGTCACGTAATACCATGTTTTATCATATACTTAGTACTTTATATGTAAGTTCTGCATGGTATGATATCGCCAAAATCAACTAACCGATATCAGACCCGCCATGCAAAAATCCGTATCACGCTCTTCGGAATTTATGAAACTGGACACCTCAGGACTTATCGATTTCAAACGGAGCGTTGCGTCAGACAACATATTGTTTGTTTACAATGTCAAAAGAAGGCAAAATGGTATTGCAGGATTTCGCAGCCAGGATAATGGAACTGGACGAAATAATTGATAAAGAAAATAAATTCAACAATGCGGTTAATGAATTAAAAGTTATTGAAGCAAACATCCCTTGCTTAATTCATTTAATTAACCCCAGAAATATAAAACTGATACTTTCAGTGAAATCAATAAACATAATTTGCAAGTTGCACTGTTTGCATATGATAAATAGATTATAACATGGTAAATTTCATATCACATACCATATCAGCCCTCTGATATTGAACCCTTGGACTTTAAATGATATGTAATTTGAATTTTGCCATGTAATAATCTCGATGTATTTCAGTACCGAATAGCATAATAAAAATAATTTCCATTTTCAAATAACATACCAAACATTTCAAAATGTTCTGTCAAAAATTGTAAAACATGTCATATATTAATAACTGCTCAAGGGTTCACAAGCAATCTGACAAATAAGCATTACAACACCAGAAGCTGGGACCATCTAGATTGCAAATCATCTAACGTTGTTAACGGAATTGAGTGTACCTTGTGTGGTTTGTTTTATGTCGGAGAGACTAAAGGGTATCTGGTTGTCAATTCGAGATTAATAATGAGGGTAATCAGATACTCTATCGACATTTCAACTCCCCTGACCATTCCATCTTTTCTATGAGAGTACGTATTATAGAAAAAAATATATACCACTGGACGAACAATCGCACGTTGAGTACCCCCTTCCGTGGACAACTTGAAGCATTTTGGATCAAACATGGACATTGCTTATCAAAGACTGTTTAAGCCTGTACGCGTTACAAACGATGACTGTTCTGAACAGAAACGTCTTTTCCTTAAACTTAAATTTACAAATAAAGGCATAGACGCTTTAAACATTGTCGATGCATTCAATCACAAAAAAAGTTCAGTCCTGTGTTCCACCATATTTTATATTGAAGACCACGCCTTGCATTTCATATAGCTATACACCTAGCATCGCATCCAAGTTATGCAATTACAAACAGGGTTTGCAGTGTCTGGACATCAACCATCTTCTACACAACACTGTAACATGTCCATGTGCTTCATCTCCCTTCCAATACAATCCTATCGGGCATGTCATCACCGACGACTTTTCTATTGTTGAAAATGAGAGCCTCAAAAATCTTATTTTAAGGGGCCCGAAATACCGAGAAGCCTTCTTTTAATTGGAGTCAGAATTTCAGTTTAATTATGAAGTCTGTCGAAGATTATGCCAGACGATGGGCCAAACATGAAGACGTAGAACCAGACACTTTGTCTAAAACCCATGCGATGGATGATAGAATCTCGTATTCGAAAACTTAAAGGGACTATGAAAAAACGTTATCCCTCTGTATTTAATGATCCAGAAGTAGTAACTGAACTGGATAGATTACATGACCAATATGTACTGGTACCAGCATCCATAAAGCCTCAAATAATATAGTTTATATTTGTAAGGCACATTACTGTAATTGTTTATTAGAAGAACTTGGGTTTAATACGGATTCTGAAAATCCTACATACAGACGTAGCTCACTTTCAAAGGACGCGATCCTTTAAAATCGTGTGTCTGTATTACGCTCATTTGATATACCTACAACTGATAGCGATTTTGAGCTACCATATGTATATTGGATACCTAAACTTAATAACGACCCATATAAGAATAGATATATAGCAGGATCCAGAAAATGTTCTACCAAACCTTTATCTTTACTCCTTACCAGGATATTGACACCCGTTAAGGAGAAACTTCAACATTACTGTACAATTGCTTATTCCACAAGCGGTGTAAATCAGATGTGGATAATGAAACATTTTAAACAGCTTTTAGAAAATGTGAAGGCATACCATTTTTCTCGAATGCATAGTATCAAAACATATGGGATTCTCTACTCTTTACACATCTATTCCACATAAAAAAATAAAAGAAAGACTTTTACATCATAGACAACTGTTTTTTTTTTTTCACTAAAAGTGGTATCCGAAAATTTAAATATCTAGTGATTGGCTATCAGGATACTTATTTTGTCCAACACCAAACTGATTCTACATATAAATAGAATGAAGTTGATATAAAAAACATGCTGGCATTTCTAATTGACAATATATTTGTAATGTTTGGAGACGTGGTCTTTCAACAAACTGTCGGCATTCCTATGGGGACCAATTGTGCCCCTTTATTAGCCGACCTGTTCCTTTATTCATACGAAGCAGACTTCATTCAGAAACTGCTGGATCAAAGGAAGAAAAAGTCCTTTCATCTGACATTTAGATATATCGACAACGTTTTGTCAATTAATAATGGCAATTTTCATGCATATGCCAATGCGATATATCCCAGCGAACTAGAAATTAAATATACAACGGAATCAAGTACACACGCTTCATACTTAGATATTTTATTTAGTATAGACACAAGCTATACGACAAACGCGACGATTTCGGCTTTCCCATCGTAAATGTTCCCATATTTTAGTGTAGTAATATCCCTCAGTCACCCGCGTAAGGAGTATATATTTCACAAATGATCCGATATGCCGGGGCGTGTACAACATATTTGTATTTCAAACACAGAGGTAAACTACTCACTGACAAATTATTGACACGGACATATCGAAAACCGCGTTTAATGTCAACTTTCCGCAAATTTTACGGTCGGTATAATAGTCTTGTTTGCGATTGTTCTGTTTAACTAGGTGAAATGTTGAGTTGCTTTTTCGTTGGCGGTTGTTGAGACATCTGTATCAATTGTGACGAGGATAAACTCAACACGTATTTCATTGGACTTGACTGTGGACTCACGGCGGGTGTAACCGGTCGATAGGGAATGCTTACTCCTCCATCACACCTGGTACGACCGCTTGGTTTCCAGAGTCGCCGTGTTTGTCTATTTTTACCGGATTTGTATATACGTCCTGAAAATTATATTGATTTATATATTTATTGGTATCTGAGATTTTTTTTATTCCAAAAGATGTATGTCAACACACACAAGTCTAGAGAAATATATATAAATGGTGATTTTGGAAAAGTTTTTAAAGCTATGACCCATTTGTATCACAACTATACAAACAATGACATCTATTCAACAAACAGATTCTCAACTCAGTGACGACATTTTCATCGAGATTAACCTTTTCACCGAAGCGTGTAACATGTGCGACGGGTATGACATGCTTACATGAGCCACTTACAACTTTCGGACACACCTGTTTCCATCCTGTTTGTGATTCGTTATTGTTTTCCATGTTGAGACCGTTTGTTTAATATCCAATGTGACAATTCATAATGGACTTGACGTTTTGATTATCCATTAGTACTTCTTCATTTTTACTTCAGATGAAAAAAAAAAAAAAACAATAACAACAACGGTACTCAAAGCATGATATTAATTGAAATATATATATTCAAAAATGATTAGGGCTATAATGAGAAACGGAAATATATAAAGAAATAGTGCATGAAAATAAATCCAAACAGGATAAGTCAAAATTTAAAAGGGTAAACACTAAACTTGTTGCCTAAAACAATAAATAATGAAATGAGGTTAAACAAAATTTCACCCCGTGACTGGAGGCAGGTCGTAAAGAAAACACGTGGCATAAAATGAAAATAGTAATATGAACGAATTATCTACAGACGAAAACTAATCGTTAAAGGAAACATTAGTGCGAAAAATTACAAACAGGATGGAAACAGGTGTCCGACAGTTGTAAGTGTCCCATGTAAGCATGTCATACCCGTCGCACATGTTACACGCTTCGGTGAAAAGGTTAATCTCGATGAAAAATCAAACTATTCGAAATTGAGGTTAATGATCATGTAAGTATGAGGCGAGTGTTTTGAGTAAAGTATGTATTTTCGAATTGACCTCTGTTCAACTTGTCCCTAGAGAGTATTTTTAGAATTTACCCCCATTCGCCAAACAGATCTGGAGCTCACTGATTACCTTTTCAACGAACTTTACCTTTTCAAGGAACTCGAAAGGTTACAATGAAAGTTTTGCGATGGTTGTGGCTTGCTAAATGGGGACATTTACTCCTTCCGGATACCTTGGCCCATTCCGATTGTAATCTGCAATTGGTTTTCATGTTGATTAGTAATTTTAAACATCCAGCATTGATTTATTAGAATTTCGTCTATGTACTGTTTATCTATCTGACTGACCGAAATACACGCGATACAAAACATGCGCGGGACATTGACATGCTCTGTCAAACATTTATAATATAGTAGCCTACTTTGAACAAACTAGTTTTAAATATTACATAAACACAAAGACTTTTAAATAAATATTGAACATTCTCAAATGGGATTCAATAAAAACACAAATATTTAAGAGTCACATAAAAATTGATCTAATTCGTATAGTTACATTTGGCATTTAATATAATTTGCTATCAAATTGAATATTATCAAACGGATAATTATAATTCAATGGACTGAAATGTTTACCATTCTGACTTGTGATCTCTCAACATAGGCCTACCTATTGAGTGTTCTTCACAATTATGGAAGTGGAAATCAAGTGATCAAGTAAACGGCACACAGCACTGCGAATATAATGGGGGTTTCGCATAAACACTATCTCACTTAATCAAAGCAACATAGGCTACTGTGTATCGCTATGTCAAATGTCAATTCCATCACTGGTTCATTATTAGACTTATGCATACATTCCTCAATATTTCATATACTAAACTAAGCTCCTCCCCCTCATGGCAGGGCGGCGCCGTATTTATCAACCACAAGTTATGGAAATAGTTACCTTTTCAACGAACTTTATCTTTTCAAGGAACTTGAAAGGTTACAATGAAAGTTTTGCGATGGTTGTGACATGCTTAAAGGCGACATTTTCTCCTTCCGGATACCTTGGCCCATCCCGATTGTAATCTGCAATTGGTTTTCATGTTGAGAATTTTTAATATAAAATCCTAGAGACCAAAGTAACACATTCAACTGGAATATAGGAGGAAGAAATCTCCGTCACCATTTTTTATAGACGACTCAATAACTGTTATCGAACAACTAAAAAAATATATTTCATTTTAATGCACTTAAAACGATTGCGTTAAACATCTAGCATTGATTTATTAGATTATTTTAAACATCTACCATTGATTTATTAGAAGTTCGTCTATGTACTGTTGATCTGACTGACAGAAATACACGCAATACAAAACATTCACGTGCCATTGACATTTTCTGTCAAACATTTATAATAAAGTAGCCTACCTGGAACAAACTAGTTTTAAAATTTGAATAAAAAGAAAGATTTGTAAATAAATCTCCGAAATCCCCAAATTTGATTCAACCAATAATAGAATTTGCTATCATATTGAATATTATCAGGTGGATAATAAATAACCTTCAATTGAAATCCAGCATGGTAAGTAAGATTGTAATACCTTTAGTCTTATAACGAACCTGTGTTGACAAAGCTCAAGGTAAACAACTACATGTATACGTGTTTATTATAAACAATAAATAGAGTACATGTGATAGATCTGTATAAAGCGGCAGATCTGTATAAGGCGGTAGATCTGTATAAAGCGGCAAATCTGTATAAGGCGGTAGATCTGTATAAGGCGGTAGATCTGTATAAAGCGTCAGAACTGTATAAGGCGGTAGATCTGTATAATGCGGTAGATCTGTACAAAGCGGTAGATCTGTATAAGGCGGTAGATCTGTATAAAGCGGTAGATCTGTATAGGCAGGTATATCTGTATAAGGCGGTAGATCTGTATAAGGCGGTAGATCTGTATAAGGCGGTAGATCTGTATAAAGCGGTAGATCTGTATCAGGCAGTAGATCTGTATAAAGCGGTAGATCTGTATAATGCGGTAGATCTGTACAAAGCGGTAGATCTGTATAAGGAGGTAGATCTGTATAAAGCGGTAGATCTGTACAAAGCGGTAGATCTGTATAAGGCGGTAGATCTGTATAAGGCGGTAGATCTGTATAAGGCGGTAGATCTGTATAAAGCGGTAGATCTGTATCAGGCAGTAGATCTGTATAAAGCGGTAGATCTGTACAAAGCGGTAGATCTGTATAATGCGGTAGATCTGTATAAAGCGGCAGATCTGTATAAGGCGGTAGGTCTGTATAAAGTGGTAGATCTGTATAAGACGGTAGATCTGTATAAAGCGGTAGATCTGTATAAGGCGGTACATCTATATAAGGCTGTAGATCTGTGTAAAGTGGTAGATCTGTATAAGACGACAGATCTTTATAAAGCGGTAGATCTATATAAGGCTGTAGATCTGTGTAAAGTGGTAGATCTGTATAAAGCGGTAGATCTGTATAAAGCGGTTTATCTGAATAAAGTGGTCCATTTGTATAAAGCGGTAGACCTGTATAAAGCAGCAGATCTGTATAAAGCGGTAGATCTGTATAAGGCGGTAGATCTGTATAAAGTGGTAGATCTGTATAAAGTGGTCGATCTGTATAAAGCGGTAGATCTGTATAAGGCGGTAGATCTGTATAAAGTGGTAGATCTGTATAAAGTGGTCGATCTGTATAAAGCGGCAGATCTGTATAAAGTGGTCGATCTGTATAAAGCGGTAGATCTGTATAAGGCGGTGGATCTGTATAAAGAGGCAGATATGTATAAAGCGGTAGATCTGTATAAGGCAGTGAATCTGTATAAAGTGGTAGATTTGTATAAAGCGGTAGATCTGTATCAAGTGGCATATCTGTATAAAGCGGTATAACTGTATAAGGCGGTAGATCTGTATAAAGTGGTAGATCTGTATAAGGCGGTAGATCTGTATAAGGCGGTATATCTGTATAAAGTGGTCGATCTGTATAAGGCGGTAGATCTGTATAAAGTGGTAGATCTTTATAAGGCGGTAGATCTGTATAAGGCAGTGGATCTGTGTAAAGTGGTATATCTTTATAAAGCTGGTGTAGATTGCTTTTACGGCGTGTAGATCTGTATTTAAAGCGGTAGATCTGTATAAGACGGTAGCTCTGTATAATGTGGGTATATCTGTATGAAGCAGCGGTTAGATCTGTATAAGGCGGTAGGTCTTGTATAAAGCTGATGGTAGATCTACATAAGACGGTAGAATCTGTATAAGGCAGTGAATCTGTATAAAGTGGTAGATTTGTATAATGCGGTAGATCTGTATAAAGCGGCATATCTGTATAAAGCGGTAAATCTGTATAAAGCGGTATATCTGTATAAGGCGGTAGATCTGTATAAAGCGGTAGATCTGTATCAGACGACAGATCTGTATAAAGCGGTAGATCTATATAAGGCTGTAGATCTTTGTAATGTGGTAGATCTGTATCAAGCGGTAGATCTGTATAAAGCGGTAGATCTGAATAAAGTGGTCGATTTGTATAAAGCGGTAGACCTGTATAAAGCGGCAGATCTGTATAAAGCGGTAGATCTGTATAAGGCGGTAGATCTGTATAAAGTGGTAGATCTGTATAAAGTGGTCGATCTGTATAAAGCGGTAGATCTGTATAAGGCGGTAGATCTGTATGAAGTGGTAGATCTGAATAAAGCGGTAGGATCTCTATAAGGCGCGGTTAGATCTGTATCAAAGTGGGTAGATACTGTATAAAGTGGTCGATCTGGTATAAAGCGGTAGATCTGTATAAGGCGGTTTAGATCTCTGTATAAAGTGGATAGATCTGTATTAAGCGGTTGATCTGTATTAAGCGGTTGATCTGTTATAAGGCGGTAGATCTGTATAAAGCGGTAGATCTGTATAAAGCGGTAGATCTGTATTAAGTGGTAGATCTGTATAAAGAGGCAGATCTTTATAAAGCAGTAGATCTGTATAAGGCGGTCGATCTGTATAAAGTGATCGATCTGTATAAAGCGGCAGATCTGTATAAAGTGGTCGATATGTATAAAGCGGTAGATCTGTATAAGGCAGTGAATCTGTATAAAGTGGTAGATTTGTATAAAGCGGTAGATCTGTATAAAGCAGCATATCTGTATAAAGCGGTATATCTGTATAAGGCGGTAGATCTGTATAAAGCGGTAGATCTGTATAAGGCGGTAGATCTGTATAAAGTGGTAGATCTGTATAAGGCGGTAGATCTGTATAAGGCAGTGGATCTGTGTAAAGTGGTAGATCTTTATAAAGCGGTAGATCTGTTTACGGCGGTAGATCTGTATAAGGCGGTAGATCTGTATAAGACGGTAGATCTGTATAATGTGGTATATCTGTATGAAGCGGTAGATCTGTATAAGGCGGTAGGTCTGTATAAAGCGGTAGATCTGCATAAGACGGTATATCTGTATAATGCGGTATATCTGTATGAAGCGGTAAATCTGTATCAGGCAGTAGATCTGTATAAAGCGGTAGATCTGTACAAAGCGGTAGATCTGTATAATGCGGTAGATCTGTATAAAGCGGCAGATCTGTATAAGGCGGTAGGTCTGTATAAAGTGGTAGATCTGTATAAGACGGTAGATCTGTATAAAGCGGTAGATCTGTATAAGGCGGTATATCTATATAAGGCTGTAGATCTGTGTAAAGTGGTAGATCTGTGTAAAGTGGTAGATCTGTATAAAGCAGTAGATCTGTATAAAGTTGTATATCTGAATAAAGTGGTCGATTTGTATAAAGCGGTAGACCTGTATAAAGCAGCAGATCTGTATAAAGCGGTAGATCTGTATAAGGCGGTAGATCTGTATAAAGTGGTAGATCTGTATAAAGTGGTCGATCTGTATAAAGCGGTAGATCTGTATAAGGCGGTAGATCTGTATAAAGTGGTAGATCTGTATAAAGTGGTCGATCTGTATAAAGCGGTAGATCTGTATAAAGCGGTAGATCTGTACAAAGCGGTAGATCTGTATAATGCGGTAGATCTGTATAAAGCGGCAGATCTGTATAAGGCGGTAGGTCTGTATAAAGTGGTAGATCTGTATAAGACGGTAGATCTGTATAAAGCGGTAGATCTGTATAAGGCGGTATATCTATATAAGGCTGTAGATCTGTGTAAAGTGGTAGATCTGTATAAAGCAGTAGATCTGTATAAAGCGGTATATCTGAATAAAGTGGTCGATTTGTATAAAGCGGTAGACCTGTATAAAGCAGCAGATCTGTATAAAGCGGTAGATCTGTATAAGGCGGTAGATCTGTATAAAGTGGTAGATCTGTATAAAGTGGTCGATCTGTATAAAGCGGTAGATCTGTATAAGGCGGTAGATCTGTATAAAGTGGTAGATCTGTATAAAGTGGTCGATCTGTATTTAAAGCTGGTAGATCTGTAATAAGGCGGTTAGATCTGTATACAAGCGGTAGAATCTGTATAAAGTGGTAGATCTGTATAAAGCGGTAAGATCTGTATAAGAGGCAGATCTTTATAAAGCAGTAGATCTGTATAAGGCGGTCGATCTGTATAAAGTGGTCGATCTGTATAAAGCGGCAGCTCTGTATAAAGTGGTCGATCTGTATAAAGCGGTAGATCTGTATAAGGCGGTGGATCTGTATAAAGAGGCAGATATGTATAAAGTGGTAGATCTGTATAAAGTGGCATATCTGTATAAAGCGGTATATCTGTATAAGGCGGTAGATCTGTATAAAGTGGTAGATCTGTATAAGGCGGTAGATCTGTATTAAGGCTGGTATATCTGTATAAAGTGGTCGATCTGTATAAGGCGGTAGATCTGTATAAAGTGGTAGATCTTTATAAGGCGGTAGATCTGTATAAGGCAGTGGATCTGTGTAAAGTGGTATATCTTTATAAAGCGGTAGATCTGTTTACGGCGGTAGATCTGTATAAAGCGGTAGATCTGTATAAGACGGTAGATCTGTATAATGTGGTATATCTGTATGAAGCGGTAGATCTGTATAAGGCGGTAGGTCTGTATAAAGCGGTAGATCTGCATAAGACGGTAGATCTGTATAAGGCAGTGAATCTGTATAAAGTGGTAGATTTGTATAAAGCGGTAGATCTGTATAAAGCGGCATATCTGTATAAAGCGGTAAATCTGTATAAAGCGGTATATCTGTATAAGGCGGTAGATCTGTATAAAGCGGTAGATCTGTATCAGACGACAGATCTGTATAAAGCGGTAGATCTATATAAGGCTGTAGATCTTTGTAAAGTGGTAGATCTGTATCAAGCGGTAGATCTGTATAAAGCGGTAGATCTGAATAAAGTGGTCGATTTGTATAAAGCGGTAGACCTGTATAAAGCGGCAGATCTGTATAAAGCGGTAGATCTGTATAAGGCGGTAGATCTGTATAAAGTGGTAGATCTGTATAAAGTGGTCGATCTGTATAAAGCGGTAGATCTGTATAAGGCGGTAGATCTGTATGAAGTGGTAGATCTGAATAAAGCGGTAGATCTCTATAAGGCGGTAGATCTGTATAAAGTGGTAGATCTGTATAAAGTGGTCGATCTGTATAAAGCGGTAGATCTGTATAAGGCGGTAGATCTGTATAAAGTGGTAGATCTGTATAAAGTGGTCGATCTGTATAAAGCGGTAGATCTGTATAAGGCGGTAGATCTGTATAAAGCGGTAGATCTGTATAAAGCGGTAGATCTGTATAAAGTGGTAGATCTGTATAAAGAGGCAGATCTTTATAAAGCAGTAGATCTGTATAAGGCGGTCGATCTGTATAAAGTGATCGATCTGTATAAAGCGGCAGATCTGTATAAAATGGTCGATATGTATAAAGCGGTAGATCTGTATAAGGCAGTGAATCTGTATAAAGTGGTAGATTTGTATAAAGCGGTAGATCTGTATAAAGCAGCATATCTGTATAAAGCGGTATATCTGTATAAGGCGGTAGATCTGTATAAAGCGATAGATCTGTATAAGGCGGTAGATCTGCATAAAAGTGGTAGATCTGTATAAGGCGGTAGATTCTGTATAAGGCAGTGGATCTGTGTAAAGTGGTAGATCTTTATAAAGCGGTAAGTTCTGTTTACGGCGGGTAGATCTGTATAAGGCGGTAGATCTCCGTATAAGACGGTAGATCTTGTATAATGTGGTATATCTGTATGAAGCGGTAGATCTGTATAAGGCGGTAGGTCTGTATAAAGCGGTAGATCTGCATAAGACGGTATATCTGTATAATGCGGTATATCTGTATGAAGCGGTAAATCTGTATAAGGCGGTATATCTGTATAAAGCGGTTGATCTGTATAAGGCGGTAGATCTGCATAAGGTGGCAGATCTGATTAAGGCGGTAGATCTGTATAAGGCGGTAGATCTGTATAAAGTGGTAGATCTGTATAAAGTGGTCGATCTGTATAAAGCGGTAGATCTGTATAAGGCGGTAGATCTGTATGAAGTGGTAGATCTGAATAAAGCGGTAGATCTCTATAAGGCGGTAGATCTGTATAAAGTGGTAGATCTGTATAAAGTGGTCGATCTGTATAAAGCGGTAGATCTGTATAAGGCGGTAGATCTGTATAAAGTGGTAGATCTGTATAAAGTGGTCGATCTGGTATTAAAGCGGTAGATCTGTATAAGGCGGTAGATCTGTAATAAAGCGGTCAGATCTGTATAAAGCGGTAGATCTGTATAAAGTGGTAGATCTGTATAAAGAGGCAGATCTTTATAAAGCAGTAGATCTGTATAAGGCGGTCGATCTGTATAAAGTGATCGATCTGTATAAAGCGGCAGATCTGTATAAAATGGTCGTTATGTATAAAGCGGTAGATCTGTATAAGGCAGTGAATCTGTATAAAGTGGTAGATTTGTATAAAGCGGTTAGATCTGTATTAAAGCAGCATATTCTGTATAAAGCGGTATATCTGTATAAGGCGGTAGATCTGTATAAAGCGGTAGATCTGTATAAGGCGGTAGATCTGTATAAAGTGGTAGATCTGTATAAGGCGGTAGATCTGTATAAGGCAGTGGATCTGTGTAAAGTGGTAGATCTTTATAAAGCGGTAGATCTGTTTACGGCGGTAGATCTGTATAAGGCGGTAGATCTGTATAAGACGGTAGATCTGTATAATGTGGTATATCTGTATGAAGCGGGTAGATCTGTATAAGGCGGTATGGTCTGTATAAAGCGGTAGATCTGCATAAGACGGTATATCTGTATAATGCGGTATATCTGTATGAAGCGGTAAATCTGTATAAGGCGGTAGATCTGTATAAAGCGGTTGATCTGTATAAGGCGGTAGATCTGCATAAGGTGGCAGATCTGATTAAGGCGGTAGATTTGTATCAGGCGGTAGATCTGCATAAGGCGGTATCAAATAGTCTGATTCTTAAGATCGTGATCTACAGATGATGAATATTGATTTATACATTAATAAAACTTAAAAATACGTATCTGTCGTTAACATATTAAGCCCTGAATGAGTCATTTTATTTTGATTTTAATACATTCAAATAGTACACGTGCTTTATTTTCATTTCTGTGAGTAGGTGAGTCTGATTTTGTTATTCGAAAATCGTCTCCTCCAACGAATTTTTTATCCTAAGAAAGATTCTACTTTTAATAAGTACAATTGAAGAAGTACCAATCAGTAATTAAAACTCAAGTCCATTATAACACGGGGAATAAAATGTGCAAAACAAGAGAAACTGTTCCGAAAGATGACCAGTTAAAAATTTAATGTTCTGTACGTCTTACATTTTTTTTCTGATACATAAAATTGAATTTTAAGTTGGGTTCACTAAAACTCGGAAAATCCTCTGCTATAAGACAAATTTCAGCAGAAATATATTTTGCTTCCATGATGAGAGCTAAAGGTATGTCATTAAATCTTTTTTCTTAATAGTATATATATATATATATATATATATATATATATATATATAGATATATAATATATATATATATATATATAATATATATATATATATATATATATATATATATATATATATATTATACTTCTTAGTTTTGACAGTGTGCACGCTCGGAAAGCCTACTTGATCTCCATTCAATATGACTTTCATCATGTAAATTGGCAATTTGTATTATAACTCCGGTAACTGAATTGCTTACCATTGTGAGTTGTGATTTCTCAACGTTTTGAGTGTTCATGATAATTAGGGAAGTGGAAATCAAGTGATCAAGCAAACGGCACACAGCACTGCGAATATAGTGAAATGTCGCCTAAACACTACCTCACTTTTTCAAAGCAGCGTAGCGTACAGTGTATCCGCCATGTCAAGTGTCAGTTTCATCACTGGTTTATGATTAGAATATTTTATCCATGCATTCCCCAGTGTTTCATATATTAAACTAAGCCCCTCTCCCCGTCGATGGGGGCGGCGATTCATTTATCAACCACAAGTTATGGAAGTAGCAAGAATGTGGCGATAAATAACAAATTACATGTATGTATTATTTGTATACATTTCCGATATAGTTCAATATTTACAAAGACTCCTTTATTAACCTTGTTTTGCAAACAAATGGCATGGGAGTAATACATAACATCAGCAGGTACAATGCCACATATCTGTATCATTTGTCACAGATTCGTTCAGTGGCTATTTCCCTAAATCCCCATAAGTTTACAGTTAGTGTACTTGGAAGTAAAACATAATGTGATCACATGACACACAGCATACCCCCATCATTTGACATACATTCGTTTAATGGTTCTTTTTTCGATTGTATATGTGTTTGACATATAATGGTCAATGTCAATCCAAGTCTTAATAATAGGTTTGCTTTATCAACCAATGTGAATTAACGTAATAATACATTACATTTGAATAACAATGAACACATCTAAAGTACATATTAGTTACATGGAAGTATCTGATATCAATAAGAACAGTATTCACACAACACAAATTGTAAATACAAACCGTAAAACCCTAGTCTATTTGCACAAAAACGATGTTAATGTTAAACATGTTTAAATCTAATGATTTATATATTACATGTATTTCAATAAAATATGTGACATTGAGGTATACAACAACATAGTCTCCATAATACATACAATTTCACAGTGGGTACATCAGGAAACACCTCGCAAATCAGACCATTCAGTCGGCCAGTTTGGTAGTCTTATTATCGAGGTTCAACCGTATACTATCTTAGAAACATTCAAGAGAATACGTGTTATTACTGAATGTAAAAGTATTATTACTTCTATATTGAAATATAAAACATCGCAGATACCAAAGTATAAATATATAGGGTGTCCAGGACACAGATAAAAATCCGGCAAAAATAGAGAAACACGGACCTGTGAAATCCAAGAGGTGGGATCAGGTGCCATGGGGAAGTAAGCATCCCCTGTCAATCGGTCACAAGGCTCAGTCGGTAGCGCGCTCGACTCTTGATCGTGAGGTCGTGAGTTCGAGTCCAGCCGGCGGCAGGTTGGTTTCCTGTCTGTCGGATGAGACAGTAAAAACCGTGGTCCCGTGTCACAGTAGGTGTCGGCACTTTAAAGAACCCTCACTGCTCAATGGCCGTAAGTGCCGAGCATAGGCCAAAATTTGAAGCCCTTCACCGGCATTTGGTGACGTCTCCATATGAGTGAAATATTCTTGAGTGGGACGTTAAACAACAATAAACAAACAAACAACAAACAATCGGTCACAACCGCCGTGAGTCCACAGTCAGGTCCAAATGAAATACGTGAGGAACGAATCCTCCTCACAATTGGTACAGATGTCTCCACAAAATATAGATATGTGGAAATGTCAATGTTATCTTATATACCTAAGATTATCAACTGATACTTCAAAATAAATTGGATAAAGCTTAGTCAAATGTCAGATGACAAAATGTAATGAGTCGTGTTTCAGGAGGAACTAAACTTATTGATAATTGTGTGCAATAATTCATTATGAATAAAGATATTTTTCAGAATTAAAACAAGTCAAATTACAAAAGGTCAATGCCGGGGCTAAAAGGTCATGGTAGTACAGCCTATTGACAGCAATGCTCAAGTAAACAATACCAAAATTTCCAAGATTATATTTTCATGAAACTTTATAAAAACATTTATTCTCAAGATATGCAACACATTACTATTTTCAAGGTCACTCACATACAGGTCAAGGTCAGTTTTTACTTTGAGGGGTTCACCAAGCACTTATTATAAGTGAGCAGATGTGATATAGATTGTTTCATAATTTCCTTACCCCCCTCTCTTCTTGTTATCAATAGGAAACATTATATTCTGTTACAATGTGCAGAAAAAGGTTGAATTGTGGAAATGTGATTTTTAATTACCTTCATCTTGGGATTCAGAAAAAAGTAGTTTTGATTTGATACCCACAGCAGCTATTATCGATATTTTTGATAACAAAGAAGTTAATGTTCACCATGAAACATATTATTTTCAATGTTTTGTAATTATTTTAATAAATACAAGGTGAATTTGCATTGTATTTTCTTTTATTCTTGTGTTGTTGCCACACTTTTTTTTGTAAATATAACTTTTTTAAATGCTCAATGTTTCACTTCAATCTGGTTTCCATGGTGATATAACTATCTTAAATGAACACTAAGATATACTTTTGGGGCTTTTAGTTTAATCAGAAAGAACAACATGCTTGAAAAGAATGTAATTATTTAATTTAATCTTTTTGCCTGTATAGAATACATCCTTAAACGCGATAATCAATCCTTTGCACGAAATGAAAGATACGCTTTGTACGTTTACAGATGTTATTCAATACTCGTCATAGATTTACTGGAAGAAAGTAATGTTTACAGTTTACCAATGGCTACAGCAAACACTAAGTTATTTGAGTGAAACGAATCTTAGATGTTCACAGATGTTTGCAAACCTGGGCCGAGAATATTTGAATAATTTTATTTTTTACACAAACTCATGATGATCAAAATGAGAGTAAAACATGTAGAGCTCATAATTGACAATGGGAACAGTGAATATGATAGATCTATAGACACATATCAATTGATTACGAATATTAAGACTTTGGAACAGGTGACGTAAAAGGATTGGAAATTAAATATCACATACACCAGCAGTGAATATCCGTTGCTATGGCTATCAAAATTAACCTGTATTTAAAACTGTTAAACATTATTTCTGCTATGGATTACTAGAAAATACCATTAATATACCAGTGGTAATTTTGTCTACATTTGTTAATTATTATATAACGCAATTGCGGTGTTTTGGGGTATGAGTTGCACTACCAGTGGTCACTGGGTCGTAGTTTGGATATATTATTTCATGGATATTTGAAAAAGACAACTTATGTATTCAGGCGCCATTTAGCAACTTAAAACCATACCAGTCCCTCACCCTCACCCCTGCCATTGTTGATTTGATTTTATCTTTTGATCGATGGTAGTACGTTGTCGCTTGTCCTTTACCAAATAACACTTTGCCTTCTGTAGCTTGCCACTAGCATCTTAAAAGTGGCCGACTTGTTTGTTGAACGTGGTAAGTGGATATCTTTCCTCCGGAATTTTACTAGTCCTCACCCTACCTCTAGTATCTTACGAGTGCCCGTTTAGCCTATAGCTATTTGCCATTTGTAGGAGTTGGCACATTGCCAGTGGACGCATAAGTCTATTGCAACTGGAAAATCGAGGTGTGATTTTATCTATTTTATCTATTGTTCATTCTTTTCTAATCAAGTCATTGCAAACCATGTATTTTTTTCAGGGATCTTATTTATTCGACCAAACTGCTCTACATATAAATAGAAATATCTGCATTTGCGAAATAAACAACATAATGACAATCGAAACATATAACACACATGGGAAATGTAATTATATACAACAGTTTATATTTTAACAAAGATGATTAATAGATTAAATACGTTTTTTTTTTCTTATACCAATAGACTCCTCTGTCAAGTCTGTCTAATCTGGTGTTGTTCCACTAGCTTGGAGTAGCTGTCTCATATTTGATATCGGGGAATTTTGCCCTGGTTAAAATATATTTTAAAGAAGGACTATGCCTTTACTTTATACGGTTTCAGAAGTTCCAAGTAATGTTTCCAAGGATGGATCCGCTTCTAAGATTTGTTTATTATTTTGTATTATAGTGAAACATTTCAGGGTTTCTAGGTTAATGTGTTGACACAAATAACATGTATAACATCGTTATTCGATTAAGGCGGGTAGTTAAACACTATTCGGAATGCATTCAGTTAAAAATGACGCAAGTTTATTGTCCTGTCTTACGTCATTGAATTGTGAATTCATAACCACATACATGTGTGAAGGGTTATATAATTGTGACGTCATGGTGTAAAAGTTTGCCTAAAGATGCCGTGCCGGTTATTATATGTAAATTAAAGTGATGATACTTATTTACCGGAATGAAAGGCGTAATCACGCCCCCTACCTGCAAGATTGCCACCTTAAGGAAACGTTTTCATTTCAGATATGTAAATACAAAATTTAATATTTAATTACTTAATTCATATCCAGTATTTACTATTTTTTTTCAAATTTAAGTCGTGGAAGAAAGATACCGAACCCGCTGTAACTAACGTGTAACAGTAGTTAATTTTTGTTGGCAATATTTTATAATTCTGTGGATACTTTCTATTCATAATGTCTAATAATAATACTTTAAGGATTATGAAAATGTTTTTTTGGGGGAATTGAATTTAAATGTTATTAAATTGTCATTTTTAAGAGAAAATGGTGTATTTTTTATAATTGCTATACTCATTGAAACCTTTATCATACGGATATTCAAAATTATTTCCCTTCGTAAAGTTATAAAGGAAATATTTATTCATTCTTTTGATATATGGTCATATCTAGCTTAAAAAACAATAATTTACATTGACCTGTTTACCCTTCTCAAAGAAATCCAAAAATGTCTCGGTGGAAGATACCCAATGTCTCAAAAGTTTGCGGATAAATATTTTGAAAGTTTTCATTTCAATAAAGATCAAAGTGAAATATTAATAGACAAACATGAAGAAAATTAAATTGGGGAGTCCGTTGTTTTATACCTCCTTAAATTTTAATTTTCAGTAGTTCTGCACTTTTTATTGGATTTTGCTTTGATACTTCCGCTTTGTATTAAAGTTTAAGAATAATTTCTTTGCAAAAGTACATCTTCTAATTCTGCTAGTGAACGTCTAGGGTTAACTAATAATTAACTGTAATGTAATGTAATGTACCGTTACAATTATTCCTGTTTGACGTCATTAATTATATGATTGTATAGATCTTTCTAAGTGTAACTCCTTGATGATAATAAAGAATCCGGTTGAGTTTAATCCGACTTTGGTTTTATCTATACGTTATCAATACTTGTTTGAATATATATTAATTTATTTCAGGGATATTGGGAAGTGGCGTTCATCCTTTCTACATCTTTAAACGTCTTGTGCGATGAGTTCCTCCCAGTGCTGTCTTCATGCAGATATTGGGGCAAATCAAACATTTATTCCGACGTTGCAATTGGCGATGTGGTATTACACTGTATTTTTGATCAGGATAAAATACCTGGAATCGTTCACACTAAATGGACAACAGTACCAAGTGGTATGTAAAGTCACCATCGCTTTACTAATGATATTTATTGTTTGTTTATTGTATGCACCATGAAAATCAAAATAAAATTATATTTTTTTTGTATAATAGACATTTCACTACTTCCGCAATAATGACTTTATAACATATTTTCACATTTTGGCCTTTGCCTTCATTCCGGATCTCTGTTTCAGCATTGAAGATTGAATCAAATGCGTTAATATGGTCTGTGGTATCTGTGATTTGTATGTTTCACGCACCTATATCATAACGTTCCGGTTGAATCATACATTATTAATAAATCCAATCCATGTGTGTATAAACGCACTTTATTTGATGCAGAATATGTAATGACATATCAAATTACAAATCATTCAGGTGAAAATACAACGATGTGTCCCGGTTATATATTTTGTTTGTTATTGTTTAATTTCACATTTTGACCATTTTCCTTCATTCCGGGTCTCTGTTTCATCTATCAAGATTTAAGCAACTGCGTTAATGGGTCGCCTGATATATTGTTTATGTTGCAATTCCATTGATTTTTTATAAGTTGTATACGGTTCAATCTTACAGTTTCTCGCATTATCGTTTTGACGATATAAGTTATACAAACCATTAAAAGCAATGAATTACTGCGAAATTACTGTTAAAAACAGAAGAAATATAATACTATCAAGTTCGTTTAATCTGCGACGTCCGTTCTATTGATTGGCGGCATAATCTAAGTTTAATTGTGAACTCTATCGAGGGTAATGACAGAAGAACGAATTAAAATAAAGACGAAGCATCAGAAACTTTGTTTGAATTTTTAAAAATATAAAATATTATATTTATATATACATACACACACACACAAATATATATATATATATATATATATATATATATATATATATATATATATAATATATATATATATATATATATATATATATATATATATATATATATATATATATATATATATATATATATATATATATATATATATATATATCTTATTTCAAGGGGTCCTAAATGCGCGAAGCTTGTTCCTTTAATTGGAGTCAGAATTTCAGTTCAGTTATGAATCTGTCGAAAATAGTGCAAGACGATAGACCAAACATGAAGACGTGCGACTAGACACTTGATCCGAATGGCAAAAGCTATGCGTTGGTTGATGAAGTATCGTATTCGAAAACCTCAAGGAACTATGAAGACACGTTATCCCTCTGTATTTAGTAATCTTGAAGTAGTAACTGAACTGGATAGATTACATGACCGATATGTCCAAGCAGACAAAACGTCAAATAATATAGTTTTTTGTTCATTCGTAAGACACATTATTATACCTGTTTATTAGAAGAACTAGGGTTTAATACGAAATCTAGTAATCATACATACACACGTAGCTCACTTTCAAAGGACGAGATCCTTCAAAATCACGTGTCCATGTTACGCTCATTTGATGTACCTACAACCGATACTGATTTTGAGCTACCATATCTATATTGGATTCCTAAACTTCATAAAACCCCATATAAGCAGAGGTACATCGCAGGATCTTGCAAATTTCTGCCAAACCTTTATCTTTACTCCTTGCAAAGATACTGACGGCCGTTATGGACAAACTTCAGCAATACTGTGCAATTGCTTATTCCAGAAGCGGTGTAAATCAGAATCTAATAACCATTTAGAAAATTTCAAAGCACACACTTTTTCTCAAATTCACGGTATCAAAAACATACGACTTCTGTACTCTTCACACAATAATTCCACACAAAGAATAAAAAAAATAACATTATAGACAACTGCTTTTTTCATTTAAGGTGGTACCCGGATATTCAAATATCTAGTGTTTGGTTATTATGGTACTTATTTTGCTCAATACCACTCTGATTTTACACATGCACACACTGATGTTGATATAAACAGATGCTGAAATGTCTAATCGACAATATATATATATATATATATATATATATATATATATATATATATATATATATATATATATATGTATATATATATATATATATATATTTATATATATATATATATATATATATATATATATATGCAGTGTTCGGAGATGTGGTCTTTCAACAGACTGTCGGCATTCGTATGGAATATTGCTCATCCAAGAAGCGCTCTCAAACAGATGTGGGAAGCAGCATATTCTAAACAACTCTTTGAAAATTCAAATATTCACCAAAATTCTCAATTGCATCGTACCATTATATACGAATGTTATGCTACATTCTGAATCAAGACATAGATACCCTACCGTGAATTAGGAGAGCAAGCCTTAATGCAAACCGTTTGGTATTCCAACGGAAATCAACTGTGCCCCTTTATTTGCCGACTATTTCTGTCATTTATATGAAGCAGACTTCATTAAGAAACGTCTAAATTGGAAGATGAAAACGTTATATGTGTTTCTCATATTTAAAATTTTGATACACCTCATACTTTGACATTTTATACAGACTTGAAATTAGCAACCGTTACAAACTCAGGGATTTCGGTTTGTCATCGTCAATGTCAAACTTTAAGAGTAACACTCCGCATCTGCATATCTTGTTTATGTGTCACTGATGACCTGATATACCGGGGAATGCTCAACATATGACAAACAAAAAACATATACAAAGTCAAACGATTTACTGATCAAAAGTTGTCAACGGGGTAGAAGTAAACTTATTAAATGTTAACATTCCGGAAATTGCACGGCAGTTATAATGATATTGTTTCCGATTACTATATTTCACTAATTTCATGAGATCTCATTCCACCTTTGGATTTTTAAAGATCCGTGTTTGTCCAATGTTTAGTATATTGGTGTATTGCTTCTCAAACCTTATTTGGTATCCGTGGTTTGTATGTTTCACGCACCTATATCATAACGTTCCGGTTGAAGCATATATCATTAATAGATCCAACCGATTTGTGTATAAACGCACTTTATTTGATGCAGAATATGTAATGACATATAAAATTACAAACCATTCAGGTGAAAATAAAACTATGTGTCCGGGTTATATATTTTCACATCGTGACTATTTATGTACAACTCATAATTGTACCCGAGTAATCAAAATAGTGATGAATAAATAGTTAGAATAACAAAAGACAGAGATTAAAGTTATATAACTCGTACATCTGTGAGGTAATTTTGAATAGTAATGCCAACATACCTGGCAGACGTTTATTTTAGATAATTTCTAACTTTGTCTAGTTACCACTCGGAGTTAATCGACCTGTTCCTTTCAGTTCGTTATAAAGTTCGAAATTAAAATGTGCAATTCAGAAAACAATACTTATATAACAATACATCATTAAACGACGTATTATGATGATAGATTATCTTATCTCTATATATTTATGTTTCATGTTTGTTCTTTAAGGGTATTGTCCGATTTATAATCGTCATGCCAAACTGATTGATGGCATACCTTGCAACACCAGTGTCGGAGATTGTCCAACGACACTAGTAAAATCATTTCAAGCAGTTGCCTGTAAGTATGTCTAAAATGTAATGTTACTTTTTTACCAAGACGGACGGTATATATACACAACATGATATTCACACAAAAATGCATAATGATTGAATTTGAAATCAATTAACCCATGCACATGGAAATTACTATTGGTCCACCGAGAGTAAACATTTTTTTCACTGAAATATATGATAATGTATCGATCTGTAGTCCGTAAAAAATATATTAACCTATTAGTTGAACGTGCAAAGCACTTGCAAAATTGTAACTCTGCCTGAAGACCATACAATATACTTATACCGATAAAGTTTTGTTATTGTTTATCAAAATATATTTTCCGTTTTCTTAAACAGACACTGGATGTTTCCAAATGCCACGCATGTAAGTATATAGAACACACACACACACACACACACACACACACACACACACACACACACACACACACACGCACACACACACACACACACACACAACACACATATATATATATATATATATATATATATATATATAATTATATATATATATATATATATATATATATATATATATATATATATATATATATATATATATATATATATATATATATATATATATATATATATATATAGTTATATGGAAGTGCGACTCCTTAAGAAGGAAAACGAAATTCCACACACTTGACCTACAGTATTACAACGTGCTGGTATTTCTGACTAAAGATCGGAATATCCGTCCATTTGTAAAGAACAACAAAAGGATTTGCCTTGCTCCTTGCCACAGGTTGAGTAATTTATTGCTAATGACCATCCAACTGAAGAATATTCATTTGAATACTGTGTGCTACAAATGGAGTGTCTGACATTACATGTTTATCACTTATATTGAAAATGAAAACATCACGTTTTTTTCTTATTTTTTTACAATTTACATCACATGTGCATAGCTTATAGGTCGAATTTTAGATTACTTTTTAATTCGGTAAAATTAGGGTTTAGAAAAAAAATAACTTAAAATCAGGACAGACATTTGGCCTAATGTTTTTTTATTATACAACAAACTATATAGATTAGTGTTCATGATTATAAAATTCTGTGCTTATAAACATCGTTTCATCTATCTTAAACTGCTATGCGACACGGCAGTGTTGTACTCTTACGCTATACTTCCCACCGATAGCCTTAAATCTCTAGGTCAGTATATGTGTAGGTTAAACATTTTCCCAACTTCAAAAACTGCCGCGAGTTTCTCATCAGTTGAGAAAGGATGGAACTTCTATGTCCAACTTGCCAATACACAGTACGGGAAACTTGACCAAAACTCATTTGCATATTAATCCTGCGCACGAATTGTTATCAGTTCAGTCAATAACTTTTAATGTCAATTCTATCCCGGTAATAAAATGTTAAACATGATTGAAAAGTAACTTTCTAAAGCAAATTTATAAAGGACGTCGAACTGACTTTGATAGCATACATTTCAACAAGTCTTGTAGAGCTATATATTTAGTGATTTGTTACAATATTTTCGTCATTTTAAAAACGCAAAAATATACGAATAAAAGTGTAATTTGGAAAGATTAGTACTGAAGTTGAGGAACCGGCCTGGCTCAGTCGGTAGCGCGCTCGACTCTGGATCGTGAGGTGGTGAGTTCGAGTCCCGCAGGTGGCATGTTGCTTTCCTGTCTTTCGGATGAAACAAAAAAAATGGAGGTCCCGTGTCAGAGTAGGTGTCGACACGGAGGCCCCGCGTCACGGTAGATGTTGCCCTTCACCGGCATAAGGTGACGTCTCCATATGAGTGAAATATTCTTGAATGAGATGTTAAACAACAATAAACAAACAAACAAACGGAAGTTGTGTTTTTGTCGTTGAGATGCACATACATGTGCGATTTTCCGTAAATATACTGTGTTAGTAACTCCATACTGTGTTTTGACTTGTTCCGAATAAACAACTTGGCAAAGCATAATTGTTTTGATGTTCCACAACTCGTGTTAATTAATATTTTACTAGAGCTACATGTAGTAAAACTACAGTTTATAGTTAAAAATAACAGAAATTTTAAATCTAAAATGAGACAAGCTATCAATTATGACGTGAAAAACGTTATGGTTTTCTCACGTAAAGACATGACGTCACAATCGATAGCTGCTGATATGGGAGATAACTCTGACAGAGGAAAAGTCAGAATTTAGGAAACTAAGCAGGGTTACCAACTAATGGTGATATTTGGTCATTGTTTATCGAAATGGTAGCACTCTAAAGAAACGGGGCTAGTGACTTTAGCTCATAAGTAAGTCATTGTCATGGCTGTCATTGATGAATGGTATATTTTGTTTCAAACAATTAACTAGAAGTATAATAGGAGAAAAGAGACAAAAAGATGATTACGTATATCTAATAAATTGACCCTAATTCTATCTTACAACAATTTCTACCAACAGGAACAGAGGCATCAATATGGTGGGGTGTCATCCAGTCCCAGCGACCGATGCAAAATCTGTTAAAGAACTCGAGAAGAAAACCATAACTGCTTTTTAGTAAGTTATTTTTAACGATGTCGTTATTTATATAACTCGTCACTTGTGGGATCCCTATTAATGCCTGGCCATAACCCGTGCTGTTACACCACTCTGACAGAGTTGTTGAAACGACGCCGTGGTTGGATAACCTTGTAAAGTTAATCAGCGGCCTGTCGCCTGTTTTATTGGCCGAGAAATTCACTTTGACTTCATGCTATTTAAGGAAGAAATGGTTGACTCAAAACACGTACAATAAAGTGCCCCAGACATGTTGTCTGCGCTCAATTTTGGCGGTGTTGTAAAATAAAGGTGGGGAGGAATAAGGGTCCGTTAGTGCAGTCTTTAACTATATTTGGGTTCCTGCCCTTCCTTTCTATACTAATGCAATTCGGATTAAAATGTGACCGAAGCAAAATACAGGTGACCACGATAATTCGAGCATGTCTAGGTATAATGTAATGTTCCATATTACGTAAATTTTCAGTAATTGTAAAATTTTATTCAAGAACGAGTATTTGTTGATCATCATTTTTATCTCATTTTACTTTATTTTCAAAATTTGAAAAGAGACTCGGTAAACGGTTAATTTGAAAATTAACTAATTTGGGTTAGACAAACACGAAAAGCAACAAACACTCGTAATAGAATCTGTCTATATACATTTTTAACATTTTGTTTAAATAAAATTCAAAATATTCTTAAATTTTGTCTTTGATTTAAGATTTGCATAACATAACAGGTTCATAAAAGTGCAGTAATTTGACGTATAGTACAGGTAATCCATAAGTTCTGTCATCATTTCAAAAAATTAAACCTTTAATATATGTAACCCATTTTAATGGAATATATTATAAATCATATTGAAGTACACATTGACAAGTTTTAAAATGGAAATGGTTTAACAAGTTTATGTTTTACTTTGGAAAATATAAAATCATTTTAAAAACGCTCACAAAACCACACAGTGTGCTCAATATGATGTCGTTTCAGAGAAATGACGATGTTGATTCTTGTTCGGAAATTATTTACTGCATTCTAATGTCTCTTGCAGACAATATTATAATGATGTCATAATACTATAATGATGTCATTATTTCCTGTATTTTTCCTATCATATGAAATTATAGACATAGAAGATTAAAACGATACATACAGAGCAATGTTTCTTCAAAGGATAAAAACGATATTAAGATAGGAAATGGTAACATAACTTTTGGATCACCCTGTATAATGATTACGAGACTCTTATCGATTAAAATAAATAGTTATATCTATAAATTCAATAACGGCAAGGATACAATTTTACGTTACCGGGATGCATATATACGTGATAGATAACCTAGGAAATACACTTTGGATTTCAATGGTGATATATTCGGGACCATACAACAACCATTCATATTCAAAACAGAAAAGCGGGGAAATAATTAAATTGCATATATTTTAAACATTTTATGACTTTGTCTTGAATGTTCCATTTCGACAAAAATAATGCGTTGCCATGGTTATGTATTTCTGTCTGTGTACACGTGTACTTCTTTACTTGTTTATTACTATTCAATACGCCCTTGCTCACTAATCGTGTAACCGCTCGCGGTGGTCTAATGGTAAAGCGATCAACTTGTTAGCAGAAAATAATGGGGCCCCGCAAAATAAAAAAATAAGAATATTCTCAAGTCTGATAACACTCTCAAGTTGGTCTGCTCAGCCGATCAGTGTTCTGGATGTACCAAATTTGAGTACATTTTTAGACTTAAGTAATCATAAAGTTTTATGGTGCCAGGTCCTGTTTCCGAAATCCAGAACCTGGCCAAACCCATAACAAAGATAAAAATGTGATTGTTCTATAAACAGGCACATAGCAGACATATGGAAGTCACGTGCCGTTTACATATAATCACAAACGCGGATACCCAAGTATTTTAACAATCAGATGGCCCAAGAGACTTTGCGGGTTTACACAAAAGTAACACGGGCATCATGATCTAGAGGTGGGATCAGGTGCTATGAAGGATTTAACACCAGGCAAACTCTGTGGCACTACACCTAAAACTGCGACATTTCCGTACACGTGTAAAATCCTTAATGAGATGAAAACATAGAAGAGATAACTACTCCTGAACATTTACCTATTGTCATCGTTGAGAAGATTTTTTCAAAGAACGTGTAATTACTTTTCCAAAACGAATTAGCAAGCAGCACTCCATGCAACACATAACGAAACAGACAGTAGTCGATCAAGACGGATAAGGCCTCTTTTGGTATTTGAATTCTTTACTGATCACTATCTTTTATTTCAATCGAATGCCAGGTTTACTTTAAAACGTCAAATGTCTGCACCCGCGGTACATCATTAGAGTGTACTAATGACAATATGTTCATGTATCCTTTATCTAAAAGAATATTGCGGTATTTCTAGAAATCCAGATGAATTAAATCAAAATACATACCAAATTAACTACTGTACAGACATATCTATACTTTATAATTTGGTATCTGAGATTATTTATATTATGACAATGCTATTATGTATTGCAAATCGAAATACATTTATATTACAGTTTATTTTGAAAATTTGTAGCGTAATATCGGCAGTGATAATACTAACTGCAGCAGTTCAATGGGTATTATTTGGAAAACGCATTTATCAATGGTACAAAAGAACACGCCGGCAGCTGGCATCTGATGGTAATACTATTTCTCTCTATCGCATTATCTGTGCATTTATTTTGTCATTTGTTATTGATGCGTTTCTCTCTCTGTCTCTCTGTGTCTCTCTCTGTTTCTCTCTCTGTCTCTCTGTGTCTCTCTCTGTTTCTCTCTCTGTCTCTGTCTCTCGCTGTCTCTCTCTCTCTCTCTCTCTCTCTCTCTCTCTCTCTCTCTCTCTCTCTCTCTCTCTCTCTCTCTCTCTCTCTCTCTCCGTGTGTGTGTATGTGTGTGTGTGTGTGTGTGTGTGTGTGTGTGTGTGTGTGTGTGTGTGTGTTTCTACCTATCTGACTCTCTGTTTGTCGGTCTAGCCACTTATGTATTGCCTGTTTGTCGGTCTTTAAAACTGTGTCTATCTGTCTATCGATCTACCTGTTGGTCGGTATATTTCTATATATTTATTCGTCTGTCAGTCTGTCTCTTTATTTATCCATATTTATGTCTGTCTGTCTGTCTGTCTGTGTGTCTATCTGTCTAGCTATCTATCTATGTATCTATCTCAGATACCAAAGTGTGAATCATCCGAATGTCTAGAATGCACATACAAATCCGGTGATATTGGACAAGCACGGACTTCTGGAAACATGTATCAGTATTTCTATCAATATTGGTTGCTTAAAAGGCACTTCCACATTGAAGTTTCAGGTTCTAAATACTTATGTAAACAATAACTGCAAAAATATTTTGTTCTTAAAAAGTGGAAATTAATACAAAAGGTTCCTTTTTGAAAACATGGTGATAAGTAAAAGATTCAAAAGATCGAAGTCACCCGTAAAATGAGTGGTCTGAGCTTAAATATGGACTTGTTTTACTTGATCGAAATTTTATTTTCTAAATGACCTGAATTTCAAATTCTATTTAGACGTCGAAGAAAGAACACAAACAGTAATGGTCAAACCAGCAAATCCATCCTCGGAACGAGCAACAGCCAGTTATTTCACAAATGGTGTTTATAACATGATTGATAACCATGACACGAAGACGTGATATCAAGATGAAATTCAGAACCCGATATCCATCTCATATGAAACCAAAACGTTTATACTAAATACAAAGTCCATAATTTAATTTGTATTTTCGCTTTATATATATATATTATATATATATATATATATATATATATATATATATATATATATACTATATATATATATATATATATATATATATATATATATATATATATATATATATATATATATGTATATATGCCAATAATCTGTCCGTGAGTAGTTTACCTTTGTATATGAAATATTCATAAGTTGGCATGCGGGTGACTAAGTAATATATATATATATATATATATATATATATATATATATATATATATATATATATATATATATATATATATATATATATATATATATATATATATATATATATATATCGGTTTATTTTGTACCATTATTATAAACAAGAGAAACCATTGTAATAACTCTGAAGAGATTAGAATTTAAACGTACTATCTATTCGACACATGTCTTTAGTAGAAAAGAAATCAGCTGGCACCGAAATACCAGGTACCATGTTTATATATACCTTCGAGTACTCAAACGACACAGCAGCAGTCGGAACGACCCGATAGTTATGAATATCACATTGAATATGACGCTAAATTACAGGCCTACAAAACGGCGTAAACAAATACCCAAGTCGACCGCTCCCGCAAACAAGACCTCGCCAGATGATGTCGAAGTGAGAATAGATGTAGACATCCAAAAAAAAAAGAAAGTATAATACACGACCGAACAATAACCTTAATGTTAACGAATATACGTCACCTCGAAATTAGGCTGACACAAGTTCTGAATACAATAATATGGTGTAACCCCCATATAGAAATTGGAAGATCTGAAGTCTTTTATAAGTCTTCGTATGAGAAAGGAATTATTAATATTGGGGACCTTTTAAATCAAGACGGAGAATTTTATTCTTTCTAACAATTTAAAGTAATCTATAACCTGCAATGTCCTTTCACAACATTTTTAGGCATTAAACAAGCAATACAAGCTGAATGGCCATCATTTTTTCAATACCTCTATCCAGGTAAAACTCTGGGCCCAGAAAGACAAAATCATATTAAAATTTTGTGTAAAAATAAAAAAGGCACCAAAGCTATTTACAACTTCTTTATTCACAATTACATATACACTGGAAATAAAAATTGTCAATCAAAGTGGGAGAACATATTACAACAAAATATAGAGTGGAAAAAAAATTAAATATTTTTAAAATAACAATAGATTCCAAATTAATATGGTTTTAATACAGAGTGGTACAGCGCATTATTGCTACTAATAAACTTTTATTTCATGTGAATATTAGAGAAAATGCACTATGTTCTTTTTGTAAAATATATCAAGAAACCATTACACATCTATTTTTTGAATGTGATAAGATCAGAAACTTGTGGAGAAAGTTAGAATTCTGGATAAATGAGAATAACACATATAGCTTTAATTTCAATCTTTTAAATATACTCTTTCTGTTTGATGGATATAAGCACAAAGCAATTAATATTTGTATTATTTTAATCAAAAGATATATCTATAAATGTAGAATCTCAAAAAAAAACAGTTGTTGTTTTTGATGATTGTAAAAAATATCTTCAGGACTATTATGTCACGGAAAAACTAAGGTACAGTATTAAGGGTGAACATGACAAATTTAATGAAACATGGCAAGTTATGCATAACAAACTATCTGTTTAAAATATGACAAGGTTATTATTATTATATTGTATATCTGTAAAACTTCAAAGTATTTAATATCATAACAGAAGAATGTCGGTGAAATTAATAAATTATAATACAAAGGTTCGATGACGTGAGGTAGTTAGGTAGTTTGTCTATTTGAGTATAATCGGTATACATGTATATGGGTGTGTATGTAAATGTATGTATATGTATAGTAAATTCTTATCTATGTAAGTATACATGTATGATTGTACAGGAGTATGAATACATTTTATATGTTAAGTTACACACGTTGCACAGTTTAAATAATATGTTATCTCAGAATAATATTTATGTGTGTGTGTAATATGCCGGTGCTTGTGCATATGTGTATATTCATGTGCATTCATCTCCAAGTAATTGGTATACATGTTTATGGATGTGTATATAAATGTATGTATATGTATCTAGGTGAATACTTATATATTTATGTAAGTGTATAGAATTATGATTAAACAGGAGTATGAATGCATAGTATATGTTCAGGTATACAGGTTTCACAGTTTTAGTAATATGTTGTCATAAAATAATATTTTGGTGTATACAATATACCTGTGCATATACAGGTGTGTATACACACGATTTATTCTTAGGAATGAAACTTGTCTATATCACAGATAATTAGTATTACATGGAAATAGTACAAATATTCGATATATATTACTAATCAATATGTACATGTATGTGTAAAATCTGAAATAAAACTAAAATAAATTCATAAATTTTATACATACATAAAAATCTTTAAAGATAGGGAACTGAAAATTACAATGTTATGTACATGTATAAATAAAATCCTTGAGGGATAAGCTGAGAGGAAAATCTGTTTACGTTTGAATATGTACGTATCATATTGTGAAATAAAAATGTGAACATTTAAGTTGGACACAGTGTATTCATATGTGTTTAGTGTACATGTATGTTCTTGTCTTTTTTAACCTTGCAGGGAGCCTGGACCTGTGAGGGTATATGTAACAGGCTCGTTAATAAACATTTAAAAAAAAAAAAAAAAAAAAAAACTAATAATAATGTTAAACTAATGCAAATATCCAACAACTTTGGAAATTTATCATTATGCAGTGAAAAGTAAACATAGGTGATGACTGTGAAGCTCGAAAGTAAAAACTCATTTGCAAAAGCTACATGCGCTTTGATAATAATTGTATTGTTCAGTGCAGAAAATAAAACATAGACAACGATAACATGAAGGCAATTGACGCGTTAAAAGATTTCATTGAGAGAGAGAGAGAGGTATATATATATATATATATATATATATATATATATATATATATAATATATATATATATATATATATATATATATATATATATATATATATATATATTATATACTTGAGTACTCCCTTAAACAGACAAAGTGAAGGATGATGGGTTAAACTGCTTGGCACTACAATCCTGTATGGATGTAATGATAACATTCAAAGTGTAGGCAGTATATCAAGCGAAATCACGGATATCGTTCATACAACAGACACATCATACATGATATCACTTTTACATCTCTTTTTACCTTAAGTTATATTATGAACATTTCATATACAGATGTAAACTGTTCACTGGCAAATTATTGACACAGGATATCGACAAACGCGTTTGGTGTCAACGTTTCGCAAATTTTACGGTCGATATAGTAGTCTTGTTTGCGATCATTCTGTTTAACTTGGTGAAATGTAGAGTTACCTTTAGTTGGCGGTTGTTGAGACATCTGTAACAATTGTGACGAAAATTATTTCATCACGCATTTAGTTTGGATTTGACTGTGGACTGAAGGTGGGTGTGACCGGTCGACAGTGGATGTTTATTCCTCCATGACACTTGATCCCACCTCTTGTTTCCAAGAGGTCCGTGTTTGTCCGTCTTTACCAGATTTGTATCCATATCCTCGACATCCTAGATATGTTTAATTTGGTATGTGGGGTATTTTATAATTGTATTTACACGTGAAGTTAGACATTTTTTTTTTTTTTTGTGATAAACGGGTTGATGAACTAAATAGATTTATAGATTGGTACTTTAAGAATAATAAAGTACCAGGTGCTTAAATTTGGAGACATCGTGTATATTGGAGTCAAAGTCTATGAACATGATGATATTCACTTTAATAACATTGGCTATTTTAAATAATAGAGGAGTGTTTGGGCGGATATGGTAACAAATACTAAAGAATATCTCCGGCATTTCTATGCAATGCAGTGGAACCTCGCCTAAAGACCACCTCACTCAGGAGACTACATCACCATGGGTTTATATTCTCTTCCTCAATATTTACTCAGTACAGAGCCTCACCTCAGAGGCCACCTCGCTAATCAGACCCCTTTAAGTCTGTCAGTTAGGTGGTCTAATAGAGAGGCCCCATTGTAATTTGTAAGTTAATAACTATTACAAGATAACATATTTGAATGTTTCTGTATTTATATGCATATGCCAATGTACATGTATGCTTGTTACTATATTGTTCATGTCTGTAATGCGAAACTATTGCTTCATTTATGTACCGTATGGACTAAATTAGTTGTTTTGCCTGAATTGGCTTGAATATGTACTGTATTAATTAGGCATACTTTGTATAGTTTAGAAACATCAAATTACAAAACAATATTTTCAATGTAATATCCTTTAGAATTGGATTCGTATCACAGAACAGATATAGCTATGCAGTTTTCAAATGTTCAATGGGTCCGTACAACCATCACTCTCATTGCAAACATAGGCCTTAACTGAAGGATTAATTGAGGTTTTCCAGTTTTCAGCGATTTTTTGTTAATTGTATGGGTTTTACCTCAAAATATTATCGTAAATAAACACAATGTTGTTTATTGTTTCTGTGCATATCATTTAAGCTATTTATCGTAAATGAATGATTAATTGTATTTTCCAATTTTCAGCGTTTTCTGCAAATTTTCTAGGGCTTTTACCCCAAAACCCTTAAGTGACCAGATCGCTAACAGAGCCCAGTTTGAAGCATTTTTGATAAGGTTCAGAAAAAAAAACATACTTTCCAAAAACAATTTAGTGAAAACATGTGTTACAAGTGGTTTAAAGTATAGTACTTTTTCACAGGTTTCTGTTTAAAAGATTGGTTTTAAACCTAAAACATTTAATGTGATAAATAATGGTTGTTCATTGTTTGTCATTTTTTATATATAAAATACAATCACCACCTTCATTACAAAAAGACCATGCATGAGGGATTAATTAAGGTTTTTTAATTGTGAGCGATTTTTGTAAATTTTCTGTATTTTTTACTCCAGCACTCCTAAACACCCCAACGGCCAAATAAAAATCATAACATTCAAAGTACCCCCATCCCATTAGGGGACATGGGTTATCGGTGGCTCAAAGACTGTTAAGTTTGGGTATCAGTCTTTGGTTGTTCAGATTTTTTAAATACTGATATATTTATATAATTGTTTTTGAATGCCTATGAAGATAATACAGATTTAACAGGAGAACGTATCACGGGTGTTAAATTTGTATTACCCTGTCTTATGAGATTTAATTAACATTTTATTCAAAAGCAATTGTTAAATATTTTATTTATTACATTTCTCAGTTAAGTTTCGTCTGACCCTACATGTAGACTCCTCGACGTTTTACACAAGTTCACGGCTTGTGAAATGTAAACAAAGTGAAATATGACTGTGCATTTGAAGTTTCTGACAAGTGTAATTTATTCTGTAGATTAATTTGAAGTATCATTCATATCCTTGTTATAATATTGAGGCCAGGTGAATGTTGAGTTGACTTTCCGTTGGCGGTTGTTGAGACATCTGTACCAATTGTGGCGAGGATACACTCCTCACGTGTTTCACAGGACTTGACTGTGGACTCACGGCGGGTGTGACCTGTCGACAGGGGATGCTTACTCCTCCATGGCACCTGATCCCACCTCTTGGTTTCCAGAGGTCCGTGTTTGTCCATTTTGTATCGGATTTGTATCTATGTCCTGGACATTCTATTGATTTACACTTTGGTATCTGAGGTTTTTATATATTAAGACAGATTCTGAAGTTTCTTTTTTCAATTGACATGTCACACTTAGGGCGACATAATATACGGGTATATCCCGATCCGGTATTAAGATCTAGTGGCAATATCTTGGAAACATTCGCCACAACTGGCCATTAAAATAATCAAGATCCTAAATACAATTACTATAATAAATATTACCGTCAACATGCACAGTTACACTTTATGAGAAATAGGTCTCAAAGATAAAAGACAGCCCTTGACAGTTCGCTCATTCGATGTTTATTTTCGTACAGTATTCCCAGTGAATATTTTCAAAAACTTTTTAACTGTTGACCTAGATAGATTGAATGCATAAAACATTTCCACTGCCTTTAGACCACTTAAACACACTTAATCTAAACATAATATCGTCTGCTTTTTAGTCAAGACTGTAACAGTTGGCGCTAAGCCATTTTGTTTAGTTCTGATACAGCGTTATAAAAAATTCACACGAAAATCTCTTCTTTATATGTAAAATATACAGTACCTGTTCAAAAGCGTTTACCTCCGCATCACTATTTATTGGAATATGTAAGCAAATGCGACCGGTTTATCATCAAACAATGCATTGACAATTATCATTGCATTATAGATCAGTTAAATTAATCAGAGTTTGTTAAGTGGCATGGCACTATATTTTGATTGGCTGAATTAAAAATATCATAGTTTACATTGCTATTTTTCATTAAGTCAATAAAAAAACAGTATGATTATTTCCAAATATCAGTAAAAAAAATCCTTATATAATTTATTGATCAATCGTACAAAAATGTAATATATAAAGAATAACACATGGCAAAATCTGAATCGAATGCCATATCAACCCGAGACTCCAAAATCAGCCCGAGGGTCGTGGGCCCTCGGGCTGATATTTGAGTCTCGGGTTGATATGGCATGCGATACAGATTTTGTCATGTTTTGTTGTTTTTATCATAAATTTAAAAATCTACTGGTAAATAGACAAATGATATAATACATGTTTTAACGATAAAAATGTATGTGTAATTATAACTGTGACTTGCGTTCCTACAGTTCAGAATATGTGGGCAGATTTCGTAAAAATTACAATGTACACAAACTGTTTACACAACATAAACATCAGCAATCTTCGAGGTTTTTTGCAGAAATAATTTGTTTTTAGAGTAAATATTTTATTAGGATAGCTTTATATAACGGTAGGGCCCTACAGAAACGTTGAAAAGAACATTCAAGAAACCCTGTTGTGAGACTGCTCACGTGAGAACATGGCAGACTATTGTGTTGAAGGGAATAGGCCTAGCCAACGGAACATACTACTCCGTGTACACTTTAGAGTAGATCTAAAATATGAATTGCACAACTTTACGGTGTGTTGAAACCACCTACATAACATCATTACACTTATTACGTCTCATTCTCAATTAACAATGTTCACAATCAGGCCCAATGTTTCACGGAATGTACTTAACCTGACGTTTACGCAAGATGTAGGTTTTTGGCTGAAGCGGAAAATAATCGAGGTGTTCCGAATAATAAAAATACAAACGATACAAGAAGCATTCCAATTGCAGTGTGATAAAGGGTTAGAGGGGTGTGATAAAGGGAGGGCTGATACAGAGTATATGATAAAGTGTACGTGCTGGCTCCTGTATCAGAGATAAAATATGCCTGCATTATGTAGTTAATATATATATATATATATATATATATATATATATATATAAAAACCTCAGATACCAAAGTGTAAATCAATAGAATGTCCAGGACATAGATACAAATCCGATAAAAAAAATGGACAAACAACGGACCTCTGGAAACCAAGAGGTGGGATCAGGTGCCATGGAGGAGTAAGCATCCCCTGTCGACCGGTCACACCCGCCGTGAGTCCACAGTCAAGTCCAGTGAAACACGTGAGGAGTGTATCCTCGTCACAATTGGTACAGACGTCTCAACAACCGCCAACGAAAAAGCAAACTCAACATTTCACTTAGTGAAACAGAGTAGTCGCAAAAAAAGACTATTATATATATATATATATATATATATATATATATATATATATATATATATATATATATATATATATATTATATATATATATACATACATATATATTTATGTATATGTATATTTGTGTGTGTATGTGTGTGCATGTGTGTGCGTGTGTGTGTGTGTGTGTGTGTGTGTGTTTGTGTGTGTGATAAATCTCATAACTATAAAGGGCGATGGTCTCTTTCGTGAACATTGTAGATGGGTTCTCCCCTCCTCCATTAAAAACTCAGTGTTACCATATAATAGAGAAATAATGAGTGTGACGGAAAACAAAAATCAAAATCAAATGAAAATAAATCTCATCATGAAACATGTTTCATCTCGTTCCGACATAAACTAGCAATATTAACAACAAATGCTTTACCCTATATCCGTTAAACCTTTATAATTGACATTTAATCATTGTTTTCCTTGTTTGCATATATTTTCATCGATGTGATCTCGATTTAAATTGCCTTTCAGGAAATCATTATATAATTTATAATCAGGCGTTACATATAACTGATGACAGTTCATAACGTTACAGACGGATAATTAATAATCATGAAGTGTTGCATTCTTCTTGTAACTATTTTGTTATGGTTATTTACATTTGTAAATTGTGAGATAGTATGCAATCCTCTGGAAAGGTAAGTTTCCACCGTGTCATACATTATTATTATTATTATTATTATTATTATTATTATTATTATTATTATTATTATTATTATTATTATTATTATTATTATTATTAAACGACGCTTGGATTGTTGTTGATTTTGTCGCGTGTCTTTTTTATCATTTTTTTTTATTCTTTAATCTGATAGTGAATTCGTCCTCAGCAAGTAAGTAATAATTTCATGAAACTTTCGTGGATATTTGATTTTCAGGTTTAGTTAGGTTTTTCTCCTTGTGTTTCGTTTTTACTAGGGCACCCGATGGAGTTCAGAGCGGGACTATGGTTTGCGAGACTTACGTTATAGCAACCCGATACACTTTTACCCCGTATTATTATTATTATTATTATTATTATTATTATTATTATTAGTATTATTATTATTATTATTATTATTATTATTATTATTATTATTATTATTATTATTATTATTATTATTATCACTATTATTATTATTATTATTATTATTATTATTATTATTATTATTATTGTAATTGTTATTAAAATTTTATTACAAAATTAACTGCAATATGTATTTTCAGTGATGACAAGAGATGCTGTATTCACTTCAAGTATGTGAAGGGAAAATGCATAGGTAGTGTATCTTCTTTTCAATTTAAACATACTTTGTATATCCGCGAAAGTCCGAATTTTAAAAATCTGTAATTCATACTTAGGTCTTCTTTATTAATCATACCTTATGTTTTAGTTTCTTGAAATGACGCGAAGATTTGTATTTAAAGTTAACCGGGTATTAAAAAAGTCATACATTTTTAGAATGTCCGAAAGGTTCATTTGGAGACGACTGTACGTTACAATGCCCCAATGGATATTATGGTGTGCGTTGCATGTTGGAATGCAACTGTACACATGACCATATATGCGATGTCCAAGAGGGATGTTTACAAAACAAAACTGTGGGTATGTGATATTTTCTTATACTTATCGGAAATAACAATCTTTCCATTAGATAATTGTATTTAAACATAATTTAGAGAAAATTCACAATACATTTTCATTCGTTTCTTAAAATAATTTGAATTAGTTTGCTCATGTTAAAACCAAGTGACAAATAACGGATGCGATTTCAGGATGCCCGATAGGTTCATTTGGTGAACAGTGTAGGATAGCATGTCCCGATGGATACTATGGTGTTGGTTGCAAGAAAGCATGTAACTGTACAGTTGATCAGATATGTGATGTCAAAGAGGGCTGCGTACAAAACAATACAGAACGGTTACAATATGGTAAGTAAATATACGTATTACAAAAAAAAAGTTATATTATGTAAAATGAAGAGATGCCATGTATTGTCGAAGCTCGAAGTCCATTAGAATACGATGCTTTGATTTATAAAGGTACCACTGTGAAAAACTAACGGGGATATTAATAGCATGGAAATATATCTAGAAATCAATTGTCCATGCCTTTTAATTAGTTTCTATGCTTATATAAATTACAAGAATCATATTAATGTTCGCCATGCATTAAAGTGCACCATAAACATTATACATATGACTTTGTAAAAACAGTCGGAGGTTGATCCAAAAATGCATTTGTCGAAAATTTGAAATCGATCCGACGTCTCGTTCCGAAGATATAACGAGACAAATGTGTTCTTCTTACCTGCGGAAAATTCAATCAGGTAAAGAAAAACTGAAAACTTCTAATCGAGACAAAAGGTCGTGACGTCATACAAGGAACACCGGGAAAAACATCAGGTACAAGTTTCCTAGTTTAGAATTCAGTTGGAAGATTAGTTTTATCTTAAATTGATGATGAAATGCTTACTGTTTCATTTACAATAAATGTAATTAATTCAGCAGAGAAGTATGTTCTGAACTATTTCTTCATTATCACCGCTGTGTATAGAAAAAAAAATGCGTCCGGTGTTCTCCCACTACTTGGCTGTTTTGAACAATACCCAGTAAACACCGACTCTCATATGTTGTGATTTCCATACCTACATTTTTAATCCCCATTGATGTCGGGGAACCATTTCACTTCCATCGAGACGACACGTGACATAAAACGTTAGAATGTATGACATTTGTAAATAAACTTATTATCAACTTACTTCCGAACCTGAGGCAAATGTTAAAACGCATAGGTACAAAGCAGGGTCCAGCAAATGTTCTACTAAACCATTATTTTTACTCCTTACCAAGATATTGACATCCGCTAAAGAGGAACTTCAATACTGTACAGTTGTTTATTCCAGAAGCGGTATAAATCAGATATGGATACTAAGAAATTCTAAACAGCTTTTAGAAACTTTGAAGGCACACAGTTTTTCTCAAATTCACAGTATCAAAACATACGACGTCTCTACTCTTTACACAACAATTTCACATTTAAAGAAGTTAAAAGAAAAATAAATAGCATCATAGACAACTGTTACACTCTGTTACACTAAGTGAAACGTTGAGTTGCCATGTCGTTGTTGAGACGTCTGTTCCAATTGTGACAAAGATTCGTTTCTCACGTATTTCATTTGGACTTGACTGTGGACATACGGAGTGTGGGACAGGTCGATAGGAGATGCTTACCCCTCCATGGCACCTGATCCCACCTCTTCTGTCCCAGAGGTCCGAAAGATTAATCAATGGAATTGATGACTAAATATATTGAATAAAACACGAACATAAGACAACTAAAATCCAAACCATACATCTCCATATCAATGGTAAGTAAACTCGAGGATAAATTAAGGACGTTTCAATACCTATATGGCTATTAAGAGAGATAGAGAGAGAGAGAGAGAGAGAGAGAGAGAGAAGAGAGAGATGAGAGAGAGAGATGAGGAGAGAGAGAGAGAGAGAGAGAGATGAGAGGTGAGAGAGAGAGAGAGAGAGATTGAGAGAGAGAGAGAGAGAGAGAGAGAGAGAGAGAGAAAAAATAAAGGGGAAGGACACGGGGATAGAGAGGTCTTTTCATTTATCTGTAGCTTCCACTAGTTTTTTGTTGTTTAATTTCTATTAAAACTGGTTGTTCAAAATATTTTAATATATATTTTACAATGCATGATTATAATATAATTAATAATTATCAAATACATTTTAAGATGAATTACGGGAATGGAATTCTACAATTCGGTATAACGATTCATTTTTTTTTTTATTTCTGTTAAAAACTTTGGTATGAAATATTTTTTACAAGATTTGATAGAAAATGTCATAATTTACAAAATTTTTATGCAAATTTACGAACAATAACAAGTACATTTTTGCTATCGGTGTTTTTAAATCTTTTAATGTCTGTAAACAATAATTGTAAAGAATATCTTGAACAACATGATAGAAAATACTTAACTAAATAAAATATATTTAGGACTGAAATTCAGAAAATTAAGAAATAAAAGTATACTCGTATTAATTAATTAATTGATAAATTAATTAATTGACTTTATTTCTGTACAATTTTTTTAAAATAATGGTTTACCTAGATTCACTCCTGTCGATTGGAAAAGACAGTCAACTTCACACATCCCTCTATGACAAACGAGACGATTTCAATTTCCATATCACAACTTCCCGTTTCTAAGTAGTAATATTCCATCTTCTCCTTCCTATGACGTTTTCATTCCAAAACTTATACGTTATGCCAGGGCATGCTCTTCTTATGAATGTTTTATTCTGAGAGCTAAACGACTTACCAATAAACTACTTACACAAGTTTACGTTGTCGAACGCTTGGAGTTATCGTTTAAAAAGTTTTATGGTCGATACGGGGATCTTGTTAAACATTATGAAGTCCCACTATCAGAGATATTAGACAGCATTCTGGATCACGGCCACAGACAGTGGCTCCGTTTCACCAATCATACTTTCACTGACCTTGACATCATCACAAAATTTGACTTTTTCAGCGAATTTGACCCGTTCATCGAACTAGAAAGGTGTCCATGGAACACTTGCGACGGGTGTGAACTGAAGACGCTGAATCATCCCGGACACCTGTTCTTATCCCGTTTGGGATTCGTAAATGTTCTACATGTTGAGACCATTTGCACATCTAATTCGTCGTGTTATGATGGACTTGATTTTTTTTATTATTTTTTGGTACTTATTCAATTTTACTTTAGGGAAAACAATAAGCAACCATCTTACATATAATTTGAAGCAATGCTATGACTCACAAAAAGATGTGTAGTGTTTGGGGATTCTGATTTCTAAACATAGGTTATTTAAAAAATAGAAAAACAGTAAAAACTGTTTTGAATAATATGACAGAAAATGCAAGTATTTATAATATTGAATACTTTTTAATGCAAATGTATTAGTATAAAAGGGAAAATCCACTGCTAGGTCTTTAAACTTGCCCTTTCATAAGAAAACAAACTGAAACCGAAAAGATTTAAAAACCAGCACATAAGAATTCTACATATCTAATCCCCAACTGCCTTGTCGTTTTAACCTTTGGACATTTTTAAACAGCGTTACCAATTTGAGATAGATTCCCGCACCTTGCTACAAAGCACCAATTAACCATGGCCATGTTTAGAATCCGCCAATATGTTATCTCGCAGCATATATATATAACTGTAGGCTATTTACGACCAACCATTTCCACAAATGACACAGCATATCACTGCATCATCTAACGCCGTCTGGGTGCATCTTATAGGTGTGTAAACTGACTTCTATTCCTCGTTGTCCTATATCTCGGAAACA
>BROG01001493.1:0-50512 GCA_030159075.1 Atrina japonica | reverse complement strand
GTTGATTTAAACAGTATGGCCGCCGTCATCGTCAAGCTTGTCATCAACAATTCCAGAGATTGTATATGCAATACTCAGGAAGAACTTAATGCTGTCGACGCCCTTGATGTTGATGATAGGAGAGAATGCTGATGACAAAGATGACGTCACTTTTACAAACGAAAATGGCAACGCTGGAGTCGACATCCGGGTAAAAAAATGACAACAGCAACAGCGATGATCAGGATGTTACTTCTAAGAATGACCATCCAAACACAGAGTGCTTAGATTACAGTTTCGTCAATGTGAAATCAGGTGTTAACAACAAATATGACATCGATTTTACAGAAGAAAATAAGGCCAGTGTCAACGACGAAAACGTCACTGTAAAGAATGGCAGTGTTGATACGTATGATACGGGAGATTCTACCATTCACGACAATCCATGCGTCTACAGAGATGAAAAGGCGATTCAACAGAAAAAACAATGACGGCAATGAAATGGTCTTTGTCACGAGAGACGACGAAACCGAACCCCAAAACGTATGTGATCTTGCCTGCGATGACAAATCATATGCCAGCGATGGAGATGACCCTGCCCTGCAATCTAAAGTAGGAGTCACGGGTGAACTGGTGATTTATGTACCCTATCATCACTCTGGTGCCAAAACCTTGGATCGTTTAGATAAAAACAAAGAAGACATCAGCAAAGAAAAGGACGTCATCGTTAGGAATGCTGCCGATCATACAAACAGCGTAGATCAAGTTGTCGATTATGATTCAGATGACAACAGTGGAATCGACATCCGGGTAAAAGGTGACAACAACGTCAGCGATGGTGAGGAGATTACCACAAAAGATAACCATCCAAATACAGAAAGCTTAGATGACAGTTACGTCAACGTGACACCAGTTGTCAACAGCAAAGATGACGTCGATTTTTGACCCAGTGTGAACACCGCCATGGTAAAGGATGATGTTGATATGTTCGATGTAAACGAATCTACAATTTACGATTACTCGGGTACCAAAGAAGGTGAAAATGGCGTCCAGAAGAAAATCGATGACGCTGATGAAATGGTCTGTGCCATGAAGGATGATGAAACCAATCACAAAAGCGTGTGTGTTCTGGCCTGCGATGACAAATGTTATGCCAGCGATGTAAATTATCTCAACCTTAAATCTGAAGTCGGATTCGCCAATGAAATGGTATATATTGACAAATCAGATGCCATTGGCGATGACCCTTTGTTCGAAAGCAAAGCAAATGTCAGCGAAGAAAGGGGCGTCAAAACTACCGATTCTTCTACTGCCAACACCGTAAATTATGTCGCAAATAAGGAATCAACTGTCAACAGAGGAGTTGAACGACGGTAAAGTCTTTACCGCTCAGGGTGGTGACACCGAGCCCAACATCGTAGACGATTTTGTAATTGTAGTCCATAGTGAAATCGGTTGCAGTGAAAGAGACATCAATGAAAAATTGAGCATCAGTAGTGTAGAGGATTTCAATAAGGAATATGAAGTCAATATCAAAGAAGGGATGACATTGATACAATCGGTAAAATGATGTACATGTCGGTAAACGATGAGATCAAAAGTAACGACAATACCATCATTGATGAGATCAGTAATGAAATTGTCTCTATCACTGTTACTTGTGAGGACAGCATAGAGGAAGAACTAAACCTACAAAATAAGGTTGACATCAACGTCAGAGAGCTCGAAAACAATAAGAATGACATCAGATGCATGGAATATATATTCAGTGAGGATGTCAACGAAAGTAGCAGCCTGGTCAGTATGTTTTTACAACAGGAAAGTGAAACTGAATACACATTGTTAAGTAGTATTAACCCATACATAGAAAACAAGGATAAAAATGGATCTCATGTTGCCTCTGAAGAAACAGAAATTAAAACTGAAGAGAAGTCGACAAAACTTGTAAGTATTATTAGTTATAATGAAAAATGAATATTTTGTTTCAATTAAATGTGATAATTTTTAAATCATTATCAGTAAATAATTATTATTTTTTAATGTCAGTTGTTTAAGGGTTGGAAATGGGAACTTTTAGCACCATTTAAAATTCTAAATTCTTCTTAAACTAAAATAGTCTTCTTTTTACAGTGGTTACTCTTAGACGGATTTTGGTTATATGTTTAGATTAATCACTTGGCCTTGTCTGATACCACTTTCTTTTCAGATAATATATCAAAAATTGGAGCTCAACTGATGAAGTCTAATTGACAGAAACGATCTTCTTCCCGAGCATTATAACTTTGGTATTATGTTTATATTTACTGCGATTGATTAATGACAGAGAAATAAGAAATATATATATATATATATATATATATATATATATATATATATATATATATATATATATATATATATATATATATATATATATATATATATATATTCAATCATTTATTTTGTAGGTATACAAGAAAGAACGTTCCCTGGCTACGGAGATGGCTCAGACGTATTAGATCCAGTATGCGCCATTTCTGTTGTTTGGGATCAAAAGAAGAGACATTGTAATGTTAGCTACAAAAGATCAAGGACTTTCATATCAGTGTATGGATATTCTGCAAATACTCATTCTAATGGGATTAGTTCAAAATATTTTCCTGAAGAAGATGGAAATGAGTATGCCACGATGAGAAAACAAAATTTCAAAGAAGACCGATAATACAATTCACAAGCACCTGTGCCTTTTGACCATATTCGTCTCTATCCATGTTGAGATTTTTGTTTATCCAATATGCATGTTGAATAAATAAATGTTTTGAATCATTAGATGTACTGAGGCTACATATTATTGATAGGAACATTACTATGCTAAAGATTTTTAAAAAGTGTGCAAAGTCCGAGAACATTTGGATATTCTTATTGTGACCTCATGTTTACTTGTGGTAATAACTTGAGTTACAATCCTTAAAAATTCCTTAGTTATATGTATAATACACTATCTTGTATATATTGGTGGTGTTTTAAAGGCTTTTAGCAATTCAAATTTTCATAAAAAAAATTCTTTGTATCAGCAAGATCGAGGATGATTATAATATATCACTGCGTTTATCATGCAACTTTTTAAACCACCTTTCCTAATAGCCCGGGATCCTGGCTCACTTACATGTATGCTAATGCTGTCATTGAGCCAGGAACCAAGGCTACTTTCCTAACAGTTTTATCTTGATAATTTATAACGAACTACAGTTTGTAGAACTATAACTGTAACCCAATAAGAGTTCGCTAAGACAAGTTGTGATCGTGTAGTTTTATTTCCCGCCAAGTATAGTTTTACATTTTTCATAGGCAGCACGCTTGTAGTATTCAGGCTGGACTCCACTCTTATGTTCATTTTTGTGCAACTCAAAACAACAGATTTCTAGAAGCTCTTGAGAAAATGATTCGTAAGACAACCACTGAAAATTACTACAAGATGTTTGTTTGTTTGTTTATTGTTGTTCAACATCCCAGTCAAGAATATTTCACTAATATGGAGACGTAACCAAATGCCGGTGAAGGGCTTCAAATTTTGGCCTATGCTTGGCACTTACGGCCATTGAGCAGCGAGGGTTCTTAAACTGCTGACACTTACTGTGACACGGGACCTTGGTTTTTACTGTCTCATCCGAAGGACAGGTAATGCAAGATAAACATATTTATAATAATTCATCCTTCAGTGTATTAAAATATGGGTACTGCCTGTGGAAGAAGACAAAAGAAACTAAATTATAATTTTTTATTTCTTTGTTGATGAATTAATATAGTGAACAAATAACAAGCAAAATTAATATACACTCCTTCATCAAGCAAATGAGTATAAAATATGTCTCACCTTGTAAGATTCATGTCATATGTCAAAAAGCAGTAAAAATAATATGCTTCATGTCAAATGTCACGAAAAACTAAAAAAAAATAATAATGATATGCTTCATATAAAATATCATAAGAAAAACAGAAAAAATATGCAATAATCTTCATGTAAGATGTCACAAAGCAAAGAAAAAAAAAGATTATGTCAAATATCACAAAGCAGAAAAATAATGCGCTTTGTAAAATGTCACAAAAAACAGAAAAAAAAATACAATATGTATGCTTTGTAAAATGTCACAAACCAGAAAAAATAATACGCTTTGTAAAATGTCACAAAAAAATAATCAAAATATGCAATAAACTTCATGTCTAATGTCTAAAAGCAGAAAAAAAAATTATGTGAAATGTTACAAAACAAAAATAAATAACATTGTCAGGTGTCACAAAAACAAAAAATAACAAGCTTCATGTCAAATGTCACAAAAACAAACGCCACAATATAAACAACCAGTATCGGACAAAGTGATAAATACATGAAACTTATAATAAATGAAAATAATTAAAACATGACTACAGTTAAATATTGATTTCAGTGCTTGTATGTCTCACTGCATAACTTTGTTACTTCCGAGCAATTTATATCAAAGGTGTTGTTCACAGATTAATTAGCTAGGTCGTAACCTTATTTTCACCCATTTCAAACACAGTATATTAAAAAGCATTTTACTGAATGAATTGTTATTGATAACATCTTACATGAAGTACATGTAGCTCTATTTTAAGCTGGGGAATTTGGTTAAGAAGTAAAGTAAATGAAGGAAAACATATGAAAAAAATAAATCCATTTATATTTTTACTAATTCAAAATGCAAAAATCAATGTCTTATTTCAACAAAACCAAAAAGCAAATCATTATCCCGATATTAACAGATAAGTGGAAAGCCTTTAAAACAGCTTGCCATAAAACTTCAACCAGGAAATATTAATGAAAAAAAGTCCAAAAACCCAATATGATTAGATACTGAGTGACTGTAAAATAGCATTAAACTTTAGCCTGGAGATGCTTATTAAAAAAGTTAAGTCCAAAAAGGGGGAAATATGACCATATATATATGTATATATCAATTGAAAAATCTGAATATAAAATATCAATTTCACAACCAAAAAGAACCATACAAAATATCAGCATCCTAACACTGGATAATGGATGTGAAGCCCAGACAACAACTTATACCTGTTTCCCCACCAGAAGACAGAAGATACATCACAGTGATGTTATGAATGGTAGTAGCATGCAATGTACTGATCGTAGGGAAATGTGTACATTTCTGTAGGAAAGAAACTTTATCTTTCTCAGATATTTTGCACTATACCTCATAATGATATATTTACATGTGCAGTAGGAAAATTCTTATATCCCAGATAGGATGCCGATGCCGCAGGTACACCCATAGTTCCCCTATACTTTGAACAGCAAGCTAAATAACTGCGAAGTTCTGTGAAAAAGCACTTTTGATATTTAACCCATTTACCCCTAAAGACACATTTGGACTAGTCTAAGTCATTGATTTACAGAAGAGTCTATTGTTTTTCAGGGATTGATGAGTTAAATACATCAGAGAGATTACATATTGAAATGTACATCATAACACAAACGAAAAAAAACAACATCAAAACAATGCTAAATATAAACAATAAAAAAGCATTCTATAATATTACTGTTGCACATTTCCTGGTGATAACTTACTAACTAATGTTACATGTTTGTATCATTAATTTATTATAACAGATCATACGGATATATATATTATATTAAGCTTGGATAAATGGACTTGATACATGAAATTCACTGATTATTATTTATACAAAAAATATATCTAACTATCATAATATATATTACAACCAAATATTGCACTTACAATCAAAGCAAAAAATTGCAAAGACAACCTCTCTATTTACCGCCTTGTTGAAGACATTTAGAATATCAAAAAGCACTATACAATGGCAGAGTGTCATGGGAAACAGATGATATACATTAAATGATAATACTCCATTAACTTCTTTTACAAAAACAGACTGAAATGTACAGTATAGTTCTACCAAGTGAAACTGACACATGTTTACAAACACAACAAGTCTAAATTATATCATAACTGGGGTGGTAGACTTGTTTTCAGCACAAAAATATTAGAACTATAGTACATAGTCCTGTTTTACCTGTGCATTCTAATTTTTGGAAAATAAACCGTATTGTTTTGGTTTTTGACAGACCCTGGATGTGCTACTCTACCTTGGTAAACCTATATTGATCTCAATTATGTACTCGTCTGATACCATGTTACTCGATCTGAATACAGATCGAAATAAACAGTAATGACCTCAATACTCATCTAATACCCCGGAATCTGAATACTGTACTGTACCGATACCCCGAAATCTGAATACTGTACATTTCTGGCATCAACATTTTTTAATGCAAATCATAATTGAGTTCATACATCTATAACTCCAAAACACAGTTCCGTGCTTAAAAAAATATAGTATGATTTAAAAAATATATGTGAACCAGCTTGGGTTTATGGATGTATGAGCACTAACATTATGTAAGATAACTTCCAATGATGTTAAGATCCAGGAACAATCTATTTCATGTACCTTAATTTCAAACAGTCAACTATTTCTTATTTAATGAGATTCATAATACTTAACTCCTACACAAAATATGACAAAAACTGAAAACTGTGGGGCAAGTTAAAGGTAAATATTTCAGGTATATATGTAGATCTGGAATACACTAGTCCAAGCTGATTGCATAATGTACAAAATATATGTTGAGGACATATGATATAAATATATGTATTCTAAATATTAATATCTCGGATAGCTACTTTCTTAGAACAAGACATGTATGTCCTACACCTTGTCAACAATGTTTTAAGATGCCATATGGTGGGTTATATATTCACAGGTTACTTTACTGCATTCTGGCAGTAAGAATACAATTGTCAAAAGTAATTTCCACTAATATTTCACGTTAAGTATATCACCACTAGTATTTTTTGATAGATGTGTATTGTACCTTTCTTTATCAATCTGTGACGTCTTATCTGTTTGTCATGAACCTGTAACTGAACCTTGTTCAAAACTGATACTTTCCAGTAAATATGCAAACATAACTCAAATTATATCCAAGTTCCCAAACAGCGATCTGTCATTCATATTTTAAATCAATATCCAATGGCTTACCTTGTAAGAATGATAACGTTAACTGACCAGGTAATCAGACAAAGATCTTGGTGAATGATAGATCACTAGCTGACCGGGTAATCAGACAAACATCTTGATGAATTGCCAAAATAAAAAACACAAAAATGTATTGTAGACTATTTGTACAAAAACACTACTGATCAGGGACCAGTAGCCTGCTAGGACCAGTAGATGGCTATTACATGATTTCAGCTCTACAGAACACAATTTTTTTTAGATTTTTTGAGATCAATCATCAGTTATTGGACATTTTTCTCAAACAGAAAGAAAAATAATTGTCGTGATAAAGACTTAAGACTACTGTCCTTGACCAGTATAATTTACACCCACCAAAGTAACCCACCGTAAGGTGTTATTTCTGTAAGTGAGCCAATTCAGTCGGTAGCGCTCTCCTGATTCTTCGGATTCGTCAGATTCCTGTCCTTCAGATGAGACAGTAAAAACTGAGGTCCCGTGTCACAGTAGGTGTCGCCACATACTGCTCAATGGCCATATGTGCAGAGCATAGGCCAAACTTTGAAGCCCTTCACTGGCATTGGTGGCGTCTCCATATGAGTGAAAGATTCTTGAGTTAGACATTAAACAACAATACAACAACAACATTTCTGTAAGTTTCTTGTTAGAAGTTCAATAAAATAGTATCATCAAAATAATGCTGTATTAAAACGGAAATTACTATAAAGACACAGTAAATATGGGTATATATGTGTACATGTATAGCAGTGATGTTTGGGGATATATAACCCTTTTACCCCTACACATAACAATGGACTGATCCAGTTCTTTGAAAAACAACATCCACTGTGAATTTTTAGGGGTGACATGGTTCATATGAATATTCTAGTACATCATATCATTATTTTTCACAGTGACAATGTAGTTGCTAAGTTTAATCAAACCATATACATTTACATAACCTGATCTAACTTCTACCTGGATTTCGGTGATCAGAGAGACACAACAAAGATTAACAGGAAAAAAATTATCATTCATTTGCATATCATAAACATGTCATAAAAAAATATCACATACTGAACTAATAGCGTATCAAATCAATAAAAAAAAAAAGATTCGTCTGAGATACGCTATGCTCTAGATAGCTAAGTAAATTGTTAAGATTTTAAAGGCATACAAACTGTCAAAATGTATTTTGTATTAAAAGTTACAAAAACTTTTATGCTTTATATAAATGAAATCGATTGTGAATAATGGCCTAGTTAACATTGGATATTCTTACATGGATGCAAGGAATATTAATCATAGGCAAATTTCATCAATTCTATGCAATATACATTGTATGCATGATATGTTAAAAATTCTGTGTCAAAATATCTTTTTTGTTTTTTTTTAATCAAAGTTCAGGTCTAATGTGGAATATATTTCTTTTTAATCAAAATGACAGCCTGTATACCGTTTAGGTTCTATTAAACATGCTGCTGAGAATTGACCATGACCAGAATTAATGTACCAGATGTCATTGGTATATTTAAAGCAACATAAAAAATTTGGTAAAAGTTTGAGGAAAGATAAATTAATGACACCAACCCTATGAAATCAAGTGTTACACATTCATTAAAATAAGCAGACATTTTTTACCATCTAAGACCACCTTAAATAAATTCTATGTTTAATGTCCGTTGCCCTTTTAGGCATTGAAAGAATTCTCAAAATTAAAAAGCAAATGAAAATCTCTTGAAATACAGAATTATGAGTCCGTTATTATCATTATCTATTATTATAATTGTTTCCCAATCCTACAATAATCCAACAAATCATAAACACAAAATCCCTAACCTTTCCCATGAGAGTCTGAAGGGACATGTAAATGAAGTTTAAGAACAGTATTTTTTGCTCAGACTTGATTTTATTTAAATTTTGGTTATGCCAAGATGGCAGACTATTTTATCAAAATTGTTTGAAAAATGAGGTTTTTTTATATATATTCTCCATCCATCATAGACTTGAAGATTCAACCTGGATATTAAGCATGAAATTTATTTAGTGCAGTCTAAATGCTTAACTGTTATACAAAATGACAAGATTAAAAAAAAAAAACCTTTCTTAAACCTTAAGGGACAAATTGCTAAATACATGTCACTAGTAAGAACAGAAAATGGAAAAGAAATTAAGTGAAAATTATATAAATAAATATGTTGTCCATTAATATTTACAATTTATAAATGATGAAAATTTCTACTGATACACACCGCTTGTTAGATTCATCCTATATTAATGTTTAAATGCGAAGACAGATGATATGGCTTTAAATGTGCTTCTGATCATAGCCCAGAAATAGATGAATCTTGGTACCAGTATATAACTTGTTTATTTATGGTATATCTTTTTGTGACTGAGGATACACAAACAGGGTTAATTACACAAGCCTTTGAGGCCAACCCTCTCTCCTCTCCAAATACACAATGAGAAATTAAGTTTTTCTTGATGACGACTTAGATGTTTACCATGAAATCATGAAAAGTTGGAATATGAGAGGAAATGTTGTACCGGACATAGATACTCTGGAAGACAAATATTTAGGGTCCAAAAACAAAATATGACAGAACTAATATGTTATGAAAAACTTGCAAACAAATTATGCAAATGAAATACAGTCAAATTTGAATTAAAGACCACCTCTCTAACAAGGGTACCGGTACCTGCATAAAAAGTCCATTCATTCATAACCTTTGTTTTTACAATGGCTACTTTTGCATGTTCCCTTGAGTGACATTTATAGATAAATTTGACTTTATACATATCTTAATTTCAATTTGATGTCAGTTTCGTGCAATAACGTACCTTAATAAATTCTATTTATACACAAGCATTCAACTATTGGCTATGATTTCAGTTTCTCATCTTTGACACAGCTCTAACTCATGCCTTAGTTACAAACAATGGCTACTTGAATATTTCATTAGTGACCAAAAAGTCTGAAAACAATGGCCAACTTAGTGCCAAGAAAATAAAACCATTGTGAAGTGATGCATATCCAGAGTTATCTGTACCTGACAGTGAGAAAACTGACAAATGTCATCTTTAAAAAAGAATTATCATTTTTAAATCACATTTTCTTCTGGTGTTGATATTTGGATAAGTGCCAAAACTTGTACATTGGGCATCCATATGTCTCCTAGAAACAACATAATTTGGAGTTGTTTATGCTTACAGCAGTACCAAATTTTGATCTACGCTAAACTTTCCGGTGGTCCAATCTGACTTAATGCCAAAACAAGAATGTCTCTTTTCTCCTTGAAAACACGCAGCTCCCTTCCTGCTAGTCTTGCACTCTCAAGTTCTCTTTCCGCTATTTGTATTTCATGTGCAATTATTCCAGGTGTTTCTTGCTCTCTTGCAATCCAATCAAGCGCCATCTGTGAACGCATGTCGTCATCAAGTGACCGATGTGAGTAATGAGATAAAACCTCCTGTCTTGAACAGTTTCTCTCGCGCATTGCTTTTAAACTGCCGTTCCAATGCAACAACTGAAACACTGTCATTAATTCTTGAAATTCCAACATAGTTCTAGTCTTATTAGCTTCTAACATGAAGCGGAACGCTCCTATACCAGTAGCAGGGTTATCAGAATCACTATGCTGCCCCTGAATGAAAAGAAAAAGTACAAGATACATGTATGTCTGCGAAACATTATTCTTCTGGGACCTTAGTCATTCATAAAATTTTAAATTCTCATAAATGAACTTATCTGATAGTCTGGTATAAAACAACATACCATATTTGGTTAAAATATTGATTGTAACCATAGTAATATCCTACCAAATCTTCTATCTCCGGTGAAATTTGTCATTTTTCTCGTGTACAATCAATCTGACAGTATTTCAAAACAGTGGCAAGACTGCTCTAACTAAACTCAATAAGAGGTTATGGACTTTATAAAAATCATTATTATAAGATATTTGCATAATTTTTTCTGTTGAACAGATATAACCATGAAAATCATCTTAATTATCAACAAGGCTTTTTAGTAGAAATAACAATCCCCTCTTGGGGCGTAATGCCAAATTGTATAAATTGACTAAATCATCCATCTGTTTAAGATGTATGTCTGAAGTAAATATGGTGAGTCTCGGTGAAGAAATAAAACAGATGTATGAGGATTAACATACCTGAAAAGATTTAGCTGCATCTGTGATGGCTCTTTCTATAAACTCATCACTAATCTTCCGGGATGGATGTTCGTTGAACACAGAATTCATTAATGCTATCTTAGCAGCGCTTCTCCTGGCCTCAGCTTTAGTAGGACAATGCTGAAAAAAAGCATATTGATGAATCAACTATTAGGGTAAGAGTTATCTACCTTTAGTAGGACAATGCTGAAAAAAAAGAATATTGATGAATCAACTATTAGGGTAAGAGTTATCTACCTTTGACCTATATTCGACTACAGCCTAAAACAAACCACTCCAACAATATTATGTGTATATAATGAAAAATACTGATCTGTACTTTGAACAAGAAGCTAATTATAGGCTAGTTGAGATCAGAGTTTTAGTGTGGCTGTGTTTACAGTTATATGTACATGTATATAGTGCTCCTACTAGCTTAAGCTAGTGGCATTTCCATTTTAGCTTGATCAGTAGAGCACCAGACTCCTACAGCAGGGATCCTAGGTTTGATTCCATTCAGAGGAAGTATTTATCTCTGTTACATTAGATGATATACTTGTACCTATATAGTACTTGCAAGATGATTGTTTCCATATTACGGTATCATGATTTAACTTTCTGTTTCAAGAAATTTCAACATATTAGATCTTCAGTGCTCAGAAACATAATTTTGAGTCATTGTTATTAAAGACGAATGCTGTACTTTTGTAAGCTACTGTAACAGTCAATTCAAATATACTTTGATGTTTGGATCTGGCATCATTATTATGATATTTGACCCTGAGAAGATATTGACCCTGAGGGCAATTTATTGTGATATAAAGGCCCTGGTGTCAATTTATTGTGATATAATGGCCCTGGAGTCAATATCTTGTATGAAATATTGACTCCATAGATCATTCTAATATGACCCTCTCTCGGATCAACTTTTCACAATATTGTACGAGAGATCATTGTATCATAATATAGTATGGACCTTGTCCTTGGTTAGACAAGAGACTTCTTAACTTGGAAGTTGGCTCTTAAAGTTTAAACTTTATCTATTTTACAACAATTAAGAAACAAGTTATGTCAACTTAATATTAATATCTCTCGTTGGCCCTGATGTTGGTGTGCGGGTGTCTTTGCTGTGGGTGAAAATCAGACTACCCAGAGAAAACTCATGTGTCACCCTACCATCTCACATACTCCACTGTCAAATCCAACGTGGGTCACATTGGTGAGAAGCGATTGCGCTAACCACAGCACTACTCAAACAACCTAAGTTGATTCTTCCCTTGCAAAGCACCCACTCAAATAAAAGTCAGGAGTATTTATGATGAGATTTAAAACCAAGGTCTTATGCCACAGAACAAAAAACCCACACTGTATTACCATAGTCCAATAGTATTGGTAAACATTTGTCATGCTTACATTTCTAAGGAAGTGACCAATTCTTGGCAGTAAATAAAATATAATACACAAATATATAATACACAAAAAACAACAACAATCAGATACCTGAAAACTTCCAAAGCAACTTCCACCTGGTAAGGTGACAAAGCAGACATATGGTGGAGAATTTGACGGCTGAGATTCATAAACTACCAGTGCCCCATTCTTCAAATCGGCTCCACGCTCCTGTTTCATCTGCCAAAATTCTTGTAATGCTTCAACCACATTTACTGAAAAAAAAAGATTCAAGATTTATTTATTTTGCTTTATATACCAGTCACAATTTATATAAAATAGACTTCACATCAGAAATCTATCTTATATTCCAGGCCAGACTCAAAGCAGTGCATACATTCTAGTGAGTATGCCTCAACATAGTGTATAATGTAAATCTTAAAAAAAATTATCTTTTAAATTTTTAAGGATTTTGTCTTCATTTTACTATTATGTTTAATCTGGGTTCACATTATTTTACATTCTATGAATGGATCCAGAGACTTTCTTAGTGTCATACATGTACTAGCCATTGCTAATATCTATATTTTTTTCCAAAGTCAAATACAGTAAAACCTGCTATAGTGGCCACCTCAATATAAGGATAACCTGTTTATAAAGGCCAGTTTCTTCAAGTCCCTTGAATGCATACTTCAATTAAATTAAACCTATGTATAAGGGTCACCTGCACATAAAGGTAAATATTTTCTGGTTCCTTGGGTGGCCCCTATATATAGGTTTCACTGTATTCGTTAGCAAAGGCAAGAAATTCTAGTTCAACTTTGACCTCTGCAAAGGAATGATCATAAACAAGAGTGATATCCTAGTTTATTGTACAATTCTTTACCTGCTTGGCCTCAGGGGTCCCAGTTGTCCACAGGGTAAGAAAAAAATGGAAAAATCATTCATTTTATGAATCAAGTAATTTTGAAAACCACTCATGTCCCTAGACATCTTCAGCTTGTTAAAATTTTTCATAAAGCATTATGGAACCATTATGACTAACTATTTTACTGTTATTATTATTATTTCTCTGATATAGGACTTATAATTAATTAAAATGGCAGTAAAGGATTTTGAAAGTGTCATGTTCATGAAAAGTTTTAGAGGCTAAGAAGTAAGATGTTACAGATCTAGATGACAAATTACTTGTCACTGGGGAAGAGTAACCTCTCCTGACTACTCGTCCTCCAATCTATTTTCACTCATCCAGGACGGGTGGACAAGTACCTTTTTCTCGCCCTGTGTCCATATGATATTTTAAAGATACATGTACATGTATATATACACTAAATCCTGTCTTCAGCGACTAATAAAATTGTCCATTATAGAGGTGTTTGCTGACTGAAGGATGATCATTCACTGATAAAACATTCATATCTATTATCAATGCAATTGTTCTTGTAATTAACTGTTATGATGCAATGCAAGGAAATAAATATCAAACAAAAACACAAAATACAAGATTGCAGGAGTGTTTCTAGAGGTACAAGTCAGGACATACAGCTTAGTGAGAAATTACCTGTGGCAATGGAAGTCGATCATAGGAAGACTGTACGCTAATTCAAGGTTAAAAATACAGAAAATATGCATATTGGGATCAACAACTTTGTCCATTGTCCGGGTAAGGGAGGTGTCTATTTATCAAAAACAGACGCTAGTAGTCTTAAATAAATCAGAACCTAGATGAACTGTCCATTATTAGAGGGTGTTTGTTATTACAGGTTAAAGTGTAATTATAAATCTTAAATACATCTATATATTGATGACAGCCGTAGTGGTTCCATGGTAGAGTGCTCAATTCGCAACCAGCGGCATGAGAACCCTCACTGTTCAATGGCCGTAAGTGCTGAGCAAAGGCCAAAATTTGAAGCCCTTCACTGCCATTTGGTGACGTCTCCATATTTCAGTGAAAGATTACTACTCTTGATTAGGATGTTAAACAACAATACAACATTTGTATGTACATTGTATCAACTCGTTCACCCTTGAAACATTTCACCTATAACATAAGCCAGTTCATCTTTGTCTGTGAGATAAAAGCCATCATAAAATCGACAATATGAAAAGTATGGCAATACTTGGCCAGTTTTTGTTTCCTTCCTTCTTTTTTCCCTTTACTTTTTTTATAAATTATTTCAATTTCTGCCTCACTTACCTACCCTGGATAATAATAGACTTAATTTTACATTAATGATATTCATGTATAAATGTTACCTAGTCTACCTGTGTTTTTAGGGGTGACTGATTTTCAAAGAGAGACTATAAAGTATATAAATTTACAATGCAAAATACACATTTATTGTTCTCACAATTCAATACTGGCTCTACAATTCAAAGACGAATTTGTCCTACAAAAAAGCACATCAATCCAGGATTTACTTTTTTGACAAGATTATACAAAATGAAATTCTTGGCCGGATTTCAAGTGTTTACTTTCGCTAAATCACATCACATGACTGTCGAATTGTTCTGTGTATGCTATTTAACAATATTCATTTTTATCGACACACAGGAAGTCCTTTAATAACAAAGATCATGTCCTCTGATTTAAATACTGACAGATACAAATCCCCCAGTTTGTATAACTGTCTAGAAAGACGTGTAATCCCCGTGTCAGACATTGACAAATTACAATGCTTTAAAACTGAAAGTATAAAAAGTAGAAAGTAAAAATGGCTGATAATGTACTGCATATAAGCATGTATAATATTTATTTTGTACCTGTGGTCTATGTATATCGTAATATGCATACATGTACATATGGCGACTACTCAGAATTTTAGAGACACATTCTGAAAATTTGGGAATTTTAAACTGAAAAAAAATTCACAAAAGTTCAACATACCAGTAGCAGTGTAAAACAGTATTAGTTCTAAATCTACAAAATAACAATGAGAGTTAGAATTAAGTGATTTTTTTATAGCAGTTATGTCACATAATTTAATAAAATGAAATTTTCCTGAAAATCAGGTGGGGATTCAAATTCTGTCTAAAAAAATTATATATATTACGCCTACCCACAATCCTATAAGGTTTTTTTGGTTTTTTTTATTTTTTTTTTATTTGGGGGGAGAGGTATTAATTTGTGTTTTATGCCACACCCACAATTTTAAGTTATATGTCGAGTGGTGGCAGTTTTTAATTATTGAAGAGAAAACCTGGCAGCCTCAAAAGCACAGTGACTAAAGGTGTGGAGTGCTTGCAGTAGTCTATAGTAATATACATATAACCTAGCAGGGTGGAGTCTCAGGAACCCTTTCATGTCCCAAACAAGTTAGGTGATTAATTACATGATTTTCTTATATGCAAACCATACACTTGGGTTTTTTACCTGATGTTGGCAATTTACTATGAGCAGTCATGTATTAAACAATGATTCTAGTATAACTGTGGACTGGTACAGGGGTAATTTACACAAAAACTCTTCATCGCGTATTTAGTGTAAAGTAGCCCCACATGTAAATTTCCAGGTTCACAGTAGTTGACAATGAAACACCTTTTTTATGAAGCCAGTGTCATAACTGGAAAGTGAATAGAATCAACCACATGATAATCAAAAGGTCACACCCTTCCACTTTACTTTAGATTATAACAAGAATTAAACAAACAAACTAAAGGTGTGAGACATGGAACCCTCCCGTTTACCGTACTTTAGTTTATAACAAGAACAGGGACTGAAAATTCCTTAAGTCTGAGGTCCGAGACCAGCATATTTTACTTTCGGACTCTGTCATTTTCCTTCTGTGTGGGTCCGAGGACCAAACAAGTCTGAATCAGTGATTGACTATTCTGTCAATTTCTTTCTTTCTAAACTTTATTTGTTTCCTTTGTAAAGTTCAATCATCATTTTGTAATATAAACTTGTGGCAGTTTTTGGTTTACATAATTTTGTGTTCCCACCTTTGATAATTATTAAATGTATTAATTATATTAAAAATCTGACTCAGATTTATTGTAATTGGACCAATATGTTAGAAGACCGGACTCAGGCAAAATTTTACAAAAATGTCCTGGACCTAAGCAGCTGAAAAAAAAATTTCAGCCCCTGACAAGCATCAAATAAACTAAAGGTATGAGACATGGAACCCTCCCCACTCTACTTTAGATTATAACAACAATTAAACAAACAAAATAAAGGTGTGAGATATGGAGCCCTCCCCACTCTACTTTAGATTATAACAACAATCAAACAAACAAACTAAAGGTATGAGACATGGAACCCTCCCCACTCTACTTTAGATTATAACAACAATCAAACAAACAAACTAAAGGAGTGAGACATGGAACCCTCCCCACTCTACTTTAGATTATAACAACAATCAAACAAACAAACTAAAGGTATGAGACATGGAACCCTCCCCACTCTACTTTAGATTATAACAACAATCAAACAAACAAACTAAAGGAGTGAGACATGGAACCCTCCCCACTCTACTTTAGATTATAACAACAATCAAACAAACAAACTAAAGGAGTGAGACATGGAGCCCTCCCCACTCTACTTTAGATTATAACAACAATCAAACAAACAAACTAAAGGAGTGAGACATGGAGCCCTCCCCACTCTACTTTAGATTATAACAACAATCAAACAAACAAACTAAAGGTGTAAGACATGGAGCCCTCCCCACTCTACTTTAGATTATAACAACAATCAAACAAACAAACTAAAGGAGTGAGACATGGAGCCCTCCCCACTCTACTTTAGATTATAACAACAATCAAACAAACAAACTAAAGGTGTAAGACATGGAGCCCTCCCCACTCTACTTTAGATTATAACAACAATCAAACAAACAAACTAAAGGAGTGAGACATGGAGCCCTCCCCACTCTACTTTAGATTATAACAACAATCAAACAAACAAACTAAAGGAGTGAGACATGGAACCCTCCCCACTCTACTTTAGATTATAACAACAATCAAACAAACAAACTAAAGGTGTGAGACATGGAGCCCTCCCCACTCTACTTTAGATTATAACAACAATCAAACAAACAAACTAAAGTTGTGAGACATGGAGCCCTCCCCACTCTACTTTAGATTATAACAACAATCAAACAAACAAAATAAAGGTGTGAGACATGGAACTCTCCCGTTTACTGTACTTTAGTTTACAACAATAATAAAATAAACTAAAGGTGTGAGATATGGAACTTTCCCCTTTACCGTACTTTAGTTTATAACAAGAATCAAACAAACTAAAGGTGTGAGATATGGAACTCTCCCCTTTACCGTACTTAAGTTTATAACAAGAATCAAACAAACTAAAGGTGTGAGACATGGAACTCTCCCCTTTACCGTACTTTAGTTTATAACAACAATCTAATAAACTAAAGGAGTGAGACATGAAACCGTCTCGTTTACCGTACTTTAGTTTATAACAACAATCAAATAAACTAAAGGTGCGAGACATGTGACTTAAAACTCAATGTTCCTACCACTTAGCCAGGGAACGGTCCTCCCTCTACTTTAGGTGATAGTAAAATACTAAATTAAGAAGTTTGTGACCCTTCGTCTATTTTATCAACCCTCAAAAAACAGTGGAAACCTCCTCTATTCAATGACATGGCCTATAGTCCAAATGTATCTTTAGGGGTTAGTAAATGAATTCGCTCATACATACATGTAGTTCTCTATTATAGTTATACAAAATTGCACACATGTACAAAAATGTTCACTTGATCATTTTCCTTTTTTATATATATATCCATTTAAAACATATCTAAATTGATAATCTATTATCTACCCCACCTTTACTAATAAGAAGGTCATACATATTTTGAAGTTCCATATTAACATGCAGATGAAAGATATTTCCTAAATATTTTCACACCTGTATGGATTCACATGGATTTACATGTTCCATTTTCTATTTTATCTATTGCAATGAATATCCGAAGATCTGATAAGATTTTTCTATGGTTTCACCTTTAAATAATTACTCCTAAACATCAGGGTGCCTTTCTTTAGAGAATGTTCTATACAGATTTATTTTTTTCTTTTATGTCCCTTAAAACTGTTTGTTATCTTTCCCAATCTGTTAACTATTTTTACTTGTGCATACTTAACACAAACAAAAACATTTTGTCAACTAAAAGTTGTACATGCATTTGATCACAATAGGGTGTACATAAATATACATACTTTTTCAGATCCTTATATTTCAAATACATGCACACAAAAATGTGTGTATAAAATGGAGTCTTTTGGGTAGGACTAAAAACTGAGGTCTGGTATGATAGGTGTGACAGGTTACAGAGGCCTCTCAGCATTGGCATGGGTAAAAAATTGTGGCACTTCATCTATCGCTGGCAATGTCTTCATAATAGTGAAAATTTTTGGTGCCAATGGTGGGATGGAAACGAACAATAAAACAAAACAAACAAGTCTTTTGTATTAGAAAAATAAGTCAACATATTCCTATATACAGTGGAACCTCGCCTAAAGACCACCTCAATGATGAGGAGACCACCTCAATGATGAGGAGACCACCTCACATTCCGGACCATAAGTTTTCAGTCTCTTGATAAACATCTATAGAGTACAGGACCTCACTTTAGAGACCATCTCACTAATAAGCCCACTATGAGTCTATTGGTTATGTGGTCTTATTAATGGGGTTCCACTGCACATGTATTACAGGAAGATAAACAAGAAAAAAACGACAAATTTACTGGAAGAAAATAGAGCTGAAATAGTGGGGCGCCCAAGGACACATGAAACTAAATGTTACAAAATGTACATCAGTATTCAGCACCTTTTCTTAAAAAACAAAATTGTAAAATATTGTAATACATGCTGTAAATTTCTTACAGTGTATGGTGTACATTGTATATAATTTATCATTTCTGGTGCACTCCTGTTATGCATTTAAACAAGATTTTATATGTCACAGAGTGACAAGCTATGTTAAGTAAGTTACATGTGCAAAATGTATATTCATATTTTGATACTAATCAATATGAGCTGATAAACGAGGCACTTTATTTGAGTGACAGATAATCCATTTTGTCAAGTATGTATGACAACCCTGGCTCTACTTTTCCTTTTTATTTAAAACATTACACTCACCACCTAAATATGAAGATTAATCTTAATCATTCTGTATTATAACACACCTGTATGTATATATTGTTTTATTGATTTAGCTCATTACCTGGAATAAATTCACTTTTGATTTGATGCCAAACATGTACAAAGTACAGGTACTTTTTGTACATCTATGCCATTTTTATCTCTTTTGAATAATGCTCGAAGCATGATGTATTCGTACATGATATACTCATACATGTGTTTGTTTTGTTTTTGTTTACTTGTTGTTCTACATCCTGTTAAGAATTTCTCACATATATTTAGATGTCATCAGCTTTGGGTGAAATTCTACAAATTTTTAACTGTGCTATGGGCTGATGCCATGACACAAGACCTCGGCTTTAAGTCTCATCTGAACGACCTATAAGGCTACATGTATCTGTATGTTTAAATCGGCAATTTATTTTAAAAGTTTGAATTTCTTTTACAAAACTTCATAAAATTTCATGTACATGTAATGTGATGTATTACTTCTTTTTCATGAAATATTTCTGACAAAATATCCTTAACTGCACTATATTAACCCTTAGACATGTAACCCTACAGAACAAAAATAGACTGGACTAAATAATAAAATAGAGCATTCCATTTAGATATGTAGGGGTATAGGGTTAATATCTTATGATGGTAAGGGATTAAAAGTTTTAAGATGATCAGAGATGAAAAAGGACATTGTTAGATCATTTGTGGGTCCTTTACATAAACTGCATAAATCCAAAATGAAAAATATTGAGTTTTACACTTTTTTGTTGTTTGCTTCGTAATTATGTGCAAGTTATAAAGTAATAACCAAAAACATAAGTTTACACACAAATTCAATTCTAGATCTGACCCTGCTACATGTACATGTACTTTATAATTTGTGGAATACTTTAAACTTCAGGAACTCCATGGACATGTATAAGACATTAAATGTGATACAAATATCTCTCAACCACTCTGTAAACAAGGCTGTACAATGTATCATGTATATGACATTAAATGTGATACAAATATCTCTCAACCACTCTGTAAACAAGGCTGTACAATGTATCATGTATATGACATTAAATGTGATACAAATATCTCTCAACCACTCTGTAAACAAGGCTGTACAATGTATCATGTATAAGACATTAAATGTGATACAAATATCTCTCAACCACTCTGTAAACAAGGCTGAACAATGTATCATGTATATGACATTAAATGTGATACAAATATCTCTCAACCACTCTGTAAACAAGGCTGTACAATGTATCATGTATATGACATTAAATGTGATACAAATATCTCTCAACCACTCTGTAAACAAGGCTGTACAATGTATCATGTATATGACATTAAATGTGATGTGTAAAAACTCTCTCTACCACTCTGTAAACAAGGCTGTACAATGTATCAAGTTTTGTCAACTATTGCTGAGAAACCTATAAAAACTAAAGTACTGATAAAGAAAGTATAATACAACAAAGAGTATTAACATCAACTAAAGCCCTGGCAAAGAAAGTGTAACAAAGGGCATTAACAAGAGCCCTGGCAAAGAAAGTGTAACAATGGGAATTAACTAGGCCTCTGGCAAAGAAAGTGTAACAGAGGGCAATAACTATAGCCCTGGCAAATAAAATGTAACAGAGGGCATTGTCTAGAGCCCTGGCAAATAAAGTGTAACAGAGGGCATTGTCTAGAGCCGTGGCAAATAAAGTGTAACAATGGGTAATAAATTAAGCTCTGGCAAAGAGAGTGTAACAATGGACAATAACTTGAGCCCTGACAGAGAAAGTCTAATCAAGAGCATTGACTAGAGCCTTGGCAAAAAGTTTAAACAGAGGGCATTAACTAGAGCCCTGACAAAGAAAACATAATGAAGGCTATTAACTAGAGCCCTGACAAAGAAAGTATAATGAAGGCCATTAACTAGAGCCCTGGCAAAGAAAGCAAAATGAAGGGCATTACTAGAGCCCTGACAAAGAAAGTGTAACAGAGGGCAATAACTAGAGCCATGGCAAAGATAGCATAATGAAGGCCATTAGCTAGAGCCCTGACAAAGAAAGTGTAATTAAGGCCATCAGCTAGAGCCCTGACAAAGAAAGTGTAATAAAGGCCATTAGCTAGAGCCCTGACAAAGAAAGCAAAATGAAGGGCATTAACTAGAGTCCTGACAAAGAAAGTGTAACAGAGGATATTAACTACAGCCCTGGCAAAGAATGTGTAACAAAGGGCAATAAGTAGACCCCTGTAACAGAAGGCATTGTCTAGAGCTGTGTGAAATATAGTGTAACAATGGGTAATAAATAGAGCTCTGGCAAAGAAAGTGTAACAATGGAAAATAACTAGAGCCCTGACAAATAAAGTCTAATCAAAGGCATTAACTTGAGCCCTGGCAAAAAAAGTAACAGAGGGCATGAACTAGAGCCCTAGCAAAGAATGTGTAAGTAAGGCCAAAAACTAGAGCCCTAACAATGAAAGCATAACGAAGGCCATTAACTAGAGCCCTGGCAAAGAAAGTGAAACAAAGGGCATTAACTAAAGCCCTGGCAAAGAAAGCAAAATGAAGGGCATTAATTAGAGCCCTGGCAAAGAGAGTGTAACAGAGGACAATACATTTGTAATTAGAGCCCTGGCAAAGAAAGTGAAACAAAGGGCATTAACTAGAGCCCTGGCAAAGAAAGCAAAATGAAGGGCATTAATTAAAGCCCTGGCAAAGAAAGTGTAACAGAAGGCAATAATTAGAGCCACGGCAAAGAAAGTGTAACAGAGGGCATTAACTTAAGTCCTGGCAAAGAAAGTGTAACATACAAACACATATCAAACAAACATTTTATCGTCTTTAAACTAAAATGTAGGTACCAGTATATAATAATCATAGGTGTTAACAATTGTACAAATGACTATTGACACTTGTCATGTCTGAATTCCTGAAAAATTCTGGGTACGATGTAAAGCAACATTGAAAAATAAAATAACAAGGTACTAGGTTATCGGAATAGAGATTTTAACAACAACACGATCAGAGACTGTAACGATGAGAATAACAATTCATCATATTTTTTAACAAAAATCATACAAACACTGTACATGTATGTAGTAGCTTAAATGAAACATGAAGTATGATGAGTAATCAATACACATTCTGACATACATTTTGTACTTGGCCAATCAGTGTATAATCAAAACAACAATACAAACCTCCAGGGTCCAATATCCTTTGTTGAAATGTCATGATATACATGATGACACCAGAGGGGGGATCAAAAGGTGTGGTTCATAAAGTTATAGCCTTGTTGTCTAAAATGAACATTTGGCACTAAACATCTGCTCAAACCTTCATGTTTTTACATATCATTGTATCATGTGTATACCAGGTTTAACTCCTTCTTAAATAATCTTAGTGTTAAATACTGGTCAGTTCCAAATGCTGAGATTATGGAGAAGTCAATAGGACTATTAGTGATTAAACCCAGGACTTAGTATATGTATGTGCAAATGCTTTGTTGTTCTATTGTATACAGGTATGTGAGGTGTACTCATAATCACCTTTGATAGTTGATTATACCTTCATCAAAAATAATCACAAATTTGTTTGGTGTGCCCCATTTTAAAACTTTTGACTAAATCTTGTTTTACATCAATTCAATAACTTTTTAGTTATATGGTGGCAGACAGTTTTTACTGGTGGAAGAGAGAATCTGATTACAGTGGGAAGAGGCTGCCACCTGCATTAAACTTCCACAAGTAAATTGGCAAACTTCCACACCAAATCAGCTTACTGGTAGGTTCCAGAGCTAGAGGGACTCAAACTTGCATTGTCCGGAGGCGAGAGACTTCAGGGTTTAAAGCACAATGCTCTAACCACTCGGCCACAGAGTTTCAATGCTTTTTGGATGCTTAGTAATAGTAAATAATTATCTTTACATGTATTTAATTTGCTGTTGGGAAGTAGTAACTTACATAAATGTCTTTACACATTGTAAGTCATATCATTTTAAATCAATTCAGAGACAAATAACACTCACCTCCCAGGGCATTTCTGTCACCCTTGATTTTCATCCTGTGCTGGTCTCTGATACAATGAATGTACATGTATACATGTGTAGAATTAGAAAATTTAGGGTTAAAATTTTGTTAATTTAACAAAAAAAACAAATTCCTTCACATTAAATTTTGTTGAAATAAAAAACCATTTTTAAAGGAACTTTTTACTTTTACTGTAATACATCTAGTCAAGGTATAATTTATGTAAAATTTCATCATTGTTTAAATTTCACTGATTAAGGAAAACAATGAAATAAACAAATTTAAAATCACAACAACATTTTCTGATTCTACAGTATACGTGTGTTTACACCATGGATTTTTCATACTCTTTTGGGAATGGGGCTTGGGTCTTTTAAATCAGGCACTAATCAATGAAGTGGACACACATATAGATATACATATACATGTACTAACTGACAAGACCCATCTCTGAAACCTTTAGTCAGGACACATCTATCTTATGATAGCCATACATGTTATGTACATGTACATTTATATTGTATGAATCAGGCACTAAATAAACGCCTAAGTGAACAATTACTGATATTGATTTTCATGTCTGCAGTTCAACAGTATAATACCCTTGATCTAATTATTTATTTGTTTGTGTCTAGAAGCTATAGGTATAATACATGTACCTGGTACATGTGTGTGAATATATATATATATATATATATATATATATACTGTAATAAAGTGAAAAGTAAACTGCTATATTAAAGTGGCGATTTAGCACTAAACAGTAATCAATATACCGGTACTAAATGTATATCCCATACATACAAATTACCTGTAAACTGGAGAGACACAATTCATCTAGTCTTAAATTTTGTCAATTTATTTTTTTCCCAGGCTTTCTTTTATAAAAAGTTTTATAAATGCTACCCTGAATTTACCGACAAACATTAAGGTGTTATTTTTTCTTCTGACCAAATTGTATACTGTATGTTTTACACATAGATCTGAAAGGTTTGACTACTTCTACAAAATGTACACAATAAATATATATGATCCATGTCAGTAGACATAAACTTTAACTTAATTATCATATAAATGTACATGTATAAACCAGCGGCTGAGAAAATGGTCGTTAGCACAATTTCGGGGAAAATGGTGATTTTTATGTTTTTAGATACTAGAACATGTGTGGATTACAATACATGAAACAGAACTTTTTCAATAGCATCTACAGGGCCAAATTCCACCCTATTCCCAATCCAAAATGCAGGTGTTTTTTCCCAAGTTAGACAAAAAAAATTCCCAATTTGATGTTGAGCTCATGACCGTAATGAAAAAAATTATAAAGTAAGGGGAAATGCATTCAAAAAATGCATTTAGATTTCTGTGTGTGCACACAATTTTTCCAAATATCACACAAATTTATGTTAAATTTCCCAATTGTGTTGCCAATGGTATGTTCACAAAATTGACAGAAATAGGCCTGTAAACACAAACGAATGCAACAGCAACTCATTTTGTTTGTGGCACAAAAAATTCACAAAATCAGTATATTACGCCAGACAGAATTCCTTGTCTTCTCATATTTAATTGGTTATGTTGTAAGAGTCCTTTTCTCAGCAACTGGTTCAAACGAGCATCAGTACCATCACTTCATTTGTAAAAGTTATGTACAGTAAAACTCTTATATAGCGAATTCCTGTGGGCATTGTAATTTGTATACAAATTTGTTATAAGCATAATTTGTTATACATTTATAGCTAATTTATAACATAATCTTTACAAATTTGTTATCAAAAAAGTTTAATTGTTTTACATAAGAAACCTCCATTCATGGCATGTATACAAAAGCATATGTAATCATGACAATTTGAAAGAAAACAATTTTTAAGAAATAAATTTTTCATATAATTATTCATTGCAGTAATAATGAAATTCTATCAGAAATTCCGTATATCATGTAGGTTGTATTGTACAGGAGATTTTTTAAGATATATATATATCAATTTAATGAAAAAAAAAAACAAAAGTTGAGCTTACTTCTATTTATGTCAAGGGAAACAGAAATTACTTCGTTATAAATGTAAATTCATTATAAAAGTGTTTGCTATAAATGCAAAATTTCTATATAAGCTTCTAAGGAATCTGCCAGTGTAATAATTTTCGATTCTCTATAACCATAAAAATGCTAAATCCGTGTTCGCTATATTCGAGTTTTACTGTATATAGATACATGTATATATGTCTACATGTAAATTTGTGGCACTTCACATTTAAGTGGTACCGAGTGCTTGGCAATATAGACCCTTTCACGTTAACTGTAGTCCTGTGACTTTGGGTGATACAGATACCCGCAAAAACAGATTTCGTTATAGTAACCAGGAATCTGTATCAATTTGCCAACCAAAGTTATAGGACCACAGTTACATGTTAAAGGGTCTATTCATCAGTAGTCTTTTCAGTATTTCCTATTACAGGGTTCAAAATTACCATTAGTCCACCAGTCCGAGACTAGTAACTATTGCAGCGGACTAATCAAGGTTATGCTGTAGCTAGTCCAGTTGACTAGTAGAAAATTTGTATAAACATTACAGTATTAACATGCGCAATGATTAATGAGAGTTTATAGTGTACGCTGTGCATTACGTAATTTGCTACTGATTTTTGTTCTCAACTCAAAATAAGATAATCATAGTTGTTTTGAATTATGATACACAAAAATACTACTTCAGTAAGTAAGTGCCAATCTGTTAATTCATCACTCCACTTCGGGGCTAGTGAATTTGTCATCTAGAACTAGTAAAATTTCTTCCCAACTAGTCCAACTGACTAGTGAGACACAAATGCTAAATTTGACCCCTGTATTAGGTGTAAAGATAAATCGTAACCAATAATATATATAAAAATTACAGTCAATAGAAATTATACTTATTTACTACATCTTAACATGTATTAAAGTCTTACTTTTCTTGATTGTAAATTTATAAGTTCCAGTAGTATCTATACATGTACAAATACATGGTACTTTACCACTGTTCCCACTGCTTTTTCAGAATAGGGGTTTTTGTACCCAATGGGTGGCAAAAATTGGGGTACAAGGATTCAAATCAGGGGTACACATACATAGAATTAAATCAAAAGCAAAAAACAGTTTTACTTTACTCATCTCTCCCCAGACACAAATGTCTCTGGATCTGATGCAGATATATAAATTGTGGCATCACGCATGGATAATGCACTTTGTTCAACATCTATTGACAACAACCGATAATGAACTTTCATTTTATGATAGAATTGGGATTCAATAGTATTTAGATAATGTGTAAAAATTGCATAATCAAAATCTGTAAAGATTTCAAATCATTCCTTTATCTTAACACCCCGCTGTGAAGTTGAAGTCTTCAGTCAGGACACTGCAAGCTGTGTTCATTGGAATGTGACCTTCAAATGATGAGAATCATGCAGCAGTCTATGAAGTTGCATTGAGAGGTCTTGGGGAAAGTGTTATACACACACATTTTTTTATACACTAAATTTTTAGGATTAATTGTTTTATAATCACTGACAGTAAGGATACTGTTTACAAAGTACCATCATAGGACACAGGGAAATGTGATAGGCATCCTGTAGTGTTACCTGGTCATAATGACAATTTTGTGCGTGGTAATGTAATGATACATGTGTAGGCATCCACTACCTGTGAATGTACCTGGTGTGTTTTGATTTTGTGCATGTTTTGTAATTAAACTGCATGGTGATTCAAGCAGGTTTTTGTGTGTCTGGGAACACTGGTTTACCATATTTGATCAAACACTTCACAAAAATAAACAAAAGTGACTAGAGTTTAGAAATGGATGGACATGTATATATTATATACATTGTACATGACATTACTAGTCTAATTTTGATTATTGTCTTACATGTAACAGACTGACAACCCTGTTAATACAACACCTGTGATTACAGGTACATAAAGTATGAAGTACAATATCATTCATCTCTGACCTGGGGCAGGGCAGGTGAATAGATACACCTGAGATAATCAAATAAACAAAAGTGACTAGACCAATGGATGGACAAACAGATGACCAATGGATGGACAAACAGATGGTAGATAGTACAGATGGTCAGGGTACATTCAGAAACACAAATATTTACATGGTACACTGTATAAATACACATACAAATTATGTCAAAGATGACGATATTGGGTTACTTGTAAGCACAGTGAAATAAATCTGAAGTACAAATGAATGCAACTACGCACAATGTAATAGCTAAAACATACATTTGTATACATGTAGTGTGTACAGTGCATATTATACATGTAAAATACACATACATATATAACATATACATGTATTATAGCATATTATACTGGTATAGTGCATATTATATACATGTACATGTACACATGTACAATACATTATACATGTACATGTATATGTACAATACATACATGTGTACATGTACAATACATACATATACATACACAATACATACACAGTATACATGTACTACATGTGATGTACAGTACATATACATGTGTATTGTACAATACATATATATCATACACATGTACAATAGTACAATACATACACATGTACAATACATATACATGTACAATACATATACATGTACAATACATATACATGTACAGTACATATTATAATTATACATGTACAGTACATATTATACATATATAGTAGTAGTACATATCATGTGTACTATTGTACAATGCATATTATACATGTATATGTGTATTATACTGGTACAATTTCACAGTACATACATGTATTATACATGTTACTATTGTAGTGCATATTATACATGTATAATGTGATACTGGGCAATTTCACAAAAATACATGTACACATGTAACACTGCAATTTTATACATGTAACACTGTTTTAGACAATACTTTTGTTTCTGGGACAATATGGCAATTAGGGTGATAAGGTTAATGACTTATTGCAAAATGGTACACTGGGACAAAGAAGCTGGCAATTGAGGTAAAACAATTGGTAAGTGGGGCAATAAAATTATCATTCAATGACTTGAGACGAAATAGGTAAACAGGGACCAAAAAGTTGGGGTGATCAGGGATTAATGATATGGGGCTGAATTAAGGTCCCTTCCAAATGCAAATATAATACATTTTCCCCAAAATTTCCCGTTAAAATTTCTCACTTGATGCCAAATGAAAATGAATTTGAACTTTTCATATACCGGTAGTTAAATTGTGAAAATGTTTTTCTAGATTTCCCAATTTCAAAACCTGGCCGTACATGTAGGCTGAATTTTCTGCCCTGATTTTAAGCAATTTTTTTTTTTTTTTTTTTGGTAAAATCTCTTAAAATCAGATTAGCAAATATGGCTTACATGTAAAAGAGCCAAGGCTCCAAAAATAGTGTGGAAAATACCTGGTGATGTGATGGTATGGGGCGATTTTACTTTGAGGCGTATCAACAAGCATTCATTCACTTTCCACTACAGTTGTATTTCAAACACTAAATTGGAATTTTTTTGGTATTTGGACTATACAACATTATGTGCTCTGATTCACATAACTTGATGGGGAGGAGTAACCTTTTGATTAATATCCAACGAATGATTCTATTCGATTTTCAGTTATGAAAAGTTACAAATGAAAAAACATTTATTCCTCACTAGATACTCTCGTATGTATGGTGACAAGTAGGAACAATTACTCTGGCATGTGTAATTTTAATATTGTTATGCATTATTACGTAATATTTAACCCCATCAAGGTCAAGAAAGGATTCATAAGACTATGCCAGGTTATATGGATTTTACTATAAGGCTGAAAATTTAAACTGTAAAAACATATCAGAAAATGGCCTGTATCACTACACACCTCAACGTACACCTTGAAACATCACATACATGAGTATCAATTTCATACCTCTTCCATATCCATGTGAATGTTTCGCAAAACTGTTGACTACTGCATCCACAGCTTCTTTTAAAACTGTCTTTGCTTTTGCATCCGTCATTTGATGATGAGGAATTGACATCCCAGCAGCAGCTGCATCAATAATCTGTGACGGAAGTGGTCGATACACATCACTGGTTGCCCCCCCTTGTCCATTTGTGGGAGCTCCATACATCTGATTCGAGGGGAGGGGCGACCTTGTAGCTATTGGTCTTGGAGCTGGGACGGGCTTTGGATTTCTAGTATGTGAATTCATAGTCTACATGTGTGAGTCATGTGGATAGTTTATAATCCGTTATCAACATTAGTAAATCACCTTCATGGCCTCAGTAAATTAAATTCCTCCAAGAAGTTACACGAGAATTTGATATTTGTTTACAAAACACTCAAACTTTATCTGTTTATCGCTGTCAAAATAGTCCACTAGACAAGCGGTATAAATATCGTAAATATATGGAAGTAAACAGCAAGTATCATTTCATGCTAATTAAACCCCGACACTACATAACACCGAGTTCATCAACCTTAAGCAGAAAATTTGCTTCGTCTGAATTTAACACAACACATAGCGATATTTCCTTGATCTAAATCTATATCTGTCCTTATCTCCTTAATATTACGCAGTATGGTAATTGATACTTATCTAGTAACCATTTCTACTTTCCAATTAAGTTTCGATGAGAAACTTTTGATGGTTGATGTTCGTGACGTAAGATAATTTCCATTAGAATTTGAGGAATTTTCTCTTGTTTAGAGCTCTGACTACCATGGTGACCTTTAACCCCTACTTGCTTTCACTGAGGTGTCATGTGCAGTTCGGACAACGGTAAAACCTTGTCAAGAAAACTCGGAAAAATAGCAATACAATTTCTGAATACCATATAAACAGATGAAAATGGAAAAACAAACTATTTTACAGAGTCGCTTTTAAGTTATACACCCAGTAATCATACAAAAAGTTCAAAATATTACATTTCAGACTTGATTTCAGAGACACAAGAAACTTTCAAAGGGAAATAACTCAAGTGGATTATCACATCATATTTATACAGTGCATCGTCAACACCTTGAATGTAAGAGAGACATGTGAAGAATCTTATGGTTCACTCTCTGTGTGCACCAGGTTAGAAATATCTATATCGACACAGATTGAAAATAAATATATCAAAGTGGTTTATGCCAACTCGAACCTCAGCAGTTCGAATCATGAATTTTAAAATATAATTTTCCGAATATTTAGTTTATCTGGAATATGATTGTATATTAAAAGTTTCTTTATACATTTATTCCCCTGGTTGTAGGGAGACACGAGGATTTCTTTACCCAAGGCAAGCCACATTTTCCGAGGGCGAAGCGGGTAAACAAATCCTGAAGTATCCCTACAACCGGGGCAATGATTGTTTTATTAACTGAAATACAGAATCAATAAGGACTGTCGAAGAAACTGCAATGGTTTTCACACAAGGGAGACATGACGCACACGAGGTAGATATGACGCACGCAAGGGAGACATAAAGTGTAGTCTCCCTGACACGTGTCGGCTCTCAACCAATGCCTGACTGTGTTTTATTAATGAAGCATAATAAAAGTCGTTATAACATTTGTCTTATAGTTATATTGTTAAATTTACTGGGGCTGATTGAAGCAAATCAGCTGGTAGACTTCACAAACAATGTACAACACATGTACATCACATGAAAGCGCGCACTTGCATAGCTTGAGAGAGAGAGAGAGAGAGAGAGAGAGAGAGAGAGAGAGAGAGAGAGAGAGAGAGAGAGAGAGAGAGAGAGAGAGAGAGAGAGAGAGAGAGAGAGAGAGAGAGAGAGAGAGAGAGAGAGAGAGAGAGAGAGAGAGAGCACTGAATCACTCATTCACGGACGTCATATCATAAACATGTATATAATAAAATCATGAATTACATGAATGATAATCGAACACACTTTAATTACATCACTGTTTCTGACACATAGACAAAAGAGACATAATATTTCAGAATACATTTCAAGACCCTAAGATCAGCTCGGCTAAAACCAGCTAAACCAGCGACTTAAAGCGGCTTATGTCGCTGGCTAAACATATTTCTTAGAATTTGTCATTAAGTTGATGTTTCTTTTCAGTATTATTGGAGACGTACACAACACATAATGCCTGTTATATACGTCCCTAGTTTTGTCGCTTTGGACCTGATACTACGGCCTCGATGGCATATTACGTAGTAGCTGAAGCATTATGTGTGTGCACGAAGTAGCTAAATTATTACGTGCTCATGTAGTAGCTATAGTATTACATGTGACGTAGTAGCTAAAGTATTACGTGTGCACGGAGTAGCTAAAGTAATACGTGTGCGCGTAGTAGCTAAAGTATTACGTGTGTACGTAGTAACTAAAATATTATGTGTACGTAGTAACTAAAGTATTATGTGTACACGTAGTAACTAAAGTATTATGTGTGCACGTAGTAGCTAAAGTATCACGCGTGCATGTAGTAACTAAAGTATTACGTGTGCACATAGTAGCTAAAATAATACGTGTGTACGTAGTAGCAGCGATATATAAAGCTATATACGCTTTATATATCGCTGGTAGTAGCTAAAGTATTATGTGTGTATGTAATAGTATTATGTGTGCACGTAATCGATTCTTTCGAATATAATGTTTGAGAAAAATGCACGAAATTTGGATTATTTGGTTTCATGATGTTGTCGTATTTACATATTTAGGCCGATGTTTCGGATATCTTATGAACGGTACAAAAATGTGTAAAAAAAAAAACTCATACACTATTATTTATTTTACTATATACATGTATAACATATAAAACTCACTTTTTTCAAAAATATTGTGAAGCCATTTCTTAATGCATTTCAATAGAATTTTCACTGTCGCGTAAAAAGTAAATACAGGTTCATTATCTATTTTAAATTTCTGAATCAAAAATCAAAAGATTCATTTACTTAAACAGAATATTTAATTTCTATGATGAAAAATCTCTATATGGGGAAGAAAAATTGCGATGCCTAATTTTTACTTTGTGATTAAATTGTCTTTTCTTTGGAATAATAGATTTGAATATTATCACCAAAAACCAATGGACTATGTAGTATACATCTGTGTGTGTGTGTGTGTTGTGGTTTTATATTAAATATATGAGTAAACAGTAATTTTTGCACGTCTCTGTATGTATCATCCAATGTATCAATTGATTTTTTCTGAACCAAGTGGAGCTGTGTCTATCGTTAACACATTTTAATTGTTTATCCTTATCGGCTGGGTGTATTACATTTGATGCCCGAGTAAGCCAGGGATCAAATATAGTCGAACTGAAGTATATGGTCATTTTATAGCCAATCAGATTGTGTGTTACATAATTACACACTATTTATATTTCGTATTCAGAGTCCGAACGAAAAAAAATAATAAGTCACACAAAATAGGCATATTTACTATTATGTGAAAATTTTGCGATAATTTTAAAAAATATTTTGATGATATTTGATGTAAAAATGACTAAGAAATATTAAATTATAATATAATATTTTATTTTATACGAGCTCGGAATATGCTTATGTACACATCAGTCACATGTACAAAGCAATCACACGTTGTAGTTTCCTGCCCTCCAGGATTTTTTTGACTAAACAACAAGAAAAAAAACCGAAGTGGGCGTTAAGGTAAATAACAATTTACATTTAAATCGAGGGAGACTGAAAATGACCGAGTATTTATCATCATTGATCCATCAAATATCCCTTTGACTTTGAAGTGCCCGCGTTTAGATATCGAAACCGAAAGTGGAACTTGGCTTTACTGGTCGGGGACCAGTAACCGGTGTCGTTTAATAATCAATCCGGCCTTAAAATGTGTCCGACCCGACCGATAATGTTAACATTTTCGTTCCGGTCTCTCTATAATTTTCGGTTCGGGTAGCAGAGTATCATTATCACGGATAATATGAATAACGGCAAAGCCTTGAAAGCGAGCGCAGCTCGGTCATTGTTTGGACAATTTTTAAAAGTAATAATTCTTAGTGAAATGCCCATGTATTGATACATCTGAAATGTTGATAATGATATGCTGATCCACCGATACCACATTCAATCCAATAAGCATCCATGTCCCTATTTATAAGCTTATAAGCACCCCCCTTTTTACACACGATCAAGTACCTTTCCTACTCAATTGACAAGGCAATGTGAACCACAGAAACGTGAATAACATTATCAACACAGGAATGTCAATAGGTGTCCACTGAGCCTTGTAAAAAATTAAATGATTTTCTTCAGTTTGAAAATTGTTTAGTTCCAATAAGCACCCACATCTTTTTTCTTTTTTTTTCGTAGGCGCGTATTGGGTAAAATACGGTATTGGCAATAAGAGACATACATGTAATGAGTGGCATTGTGCTACAGATCCTGCATTTTCCGTTTTTTTTTTCTTGACGCTTTTGTCAAACTTTTATAAACTTTCTATGTTGCCTGTGATAAAGAAATCTGCACCTAATTTGACACTTCTTTCCTCATGATTCTTGCATTAAGACAATGAGACAACAGGCTGGTGGCACGTGCAAACTATTGGTTTATATATACTTGTTGCAAATGTTTGTCAAATTATGGTGGTTAATTTGATTGGCCAATGGGATAACTTTCAAGAAATCCTGCTAGGGCTGTTATAGTGAAAACTGTCCTTGGTCTTACTCATGCTTTCAAACCAGCAATATAGAGAGCCTAGGCTTTATTTATCAGTGTTCAAACTTATTGGTCTGTGATCGCACAAAATATACACCAAACAGGAACAAAAATTATGCAGAAAATTAGGCAATTTCATCTTTAACCAATGATGAGAAAAATGAATTTATGGCTTAATGAATTATTGACTAATGGCAGGGTGAGCCCTGGTAAAATACAATTGTATACTCAGAGTATCAGAATACGAACATTCAACAAGACTCTCAAATGTATCACAATTATTGAATGACCACTAAAGTGTTTTAAGACAATGCAATTCATTTTAATAATGAAATTTTGGATGCAGATTATATGAACAATAGTAGAATTTAAACTGCAGAACTAATGTAAACAGACAGATGTTTGTTAGATCGGAAAATACCATGAAGCAAGCAAGCAAGGTTTATCAGACTTATATGTTCTTGTTCTTTTCTTTGTTTTTGTTGTTTATTTTTTTTTCAATCAATAACATGTTCAAACCTAAAATTTCATTGTTCTGTAAATTTGCTGTTATAAGGTTGGGTGCATTAAAGTCAGCTAATATATTTATCAGTTCCTCTTCAGATGTAATGATTATTTTTTCTTTAAATATATATCATTTGGAATCAAAATATAACAATATAGATCTACAGTTAAATTGGTCACATAGAAATTCAATATATAGAAGTAAGTAAGTCGTGTAAAGGCATAAGATTAGAAGTCAAATATTATGATACGTCAAAGAAGTCAAAAGGCTTAGTTCGATGTTTAACCAGTGATTCCAGTGAATTCACGAACACCAAAATAGAGGGTATTGGAATTAAAATAAAAATATCACAGCAAAATGATATGTATGGAGGGTAGCCTGTATCATAAAGTAAATAAAGTGCATTTTCACTTCTTTTTTTTTTTTAGAGGGGAGAGAGGAGTTTTAAATTAAATTTTCATTTCAGATAAATATTTAGTTGTTCTTTTATCTTCATCTAATAATTTCTGTATGGCTATGGAAGTGTTAAAAACATATATAGAAAGCTTGTATCGGCTAATTTATTTTCTACTGTAAATGTGTACACAATTTTCAAAAATGTTTCTGCAGGATGACCGAGTTTCTTCCCCTTAGAAAGTAGCTAATCTGTTATGTTTGTCGAAATTTACTGTTAACTTTTACTTCAGTAAATTGATACAGTCTTTCATTTGAAGCGTTCACAGTTACTATGTTAATGTTAATTCCATCATATTTTTTGTTAGTGAAATTGATTCCAAAATAATTCTACGTTAATAACTGATAGTAAAATTTAAAATCATACATGGTATGATACGAGAGAGTATTTCGATCTCCCTGAGAGAAACCCAGAAATGACCTCATGGGACTTGCAATAGTAAGACTCTCGTAAACAAGATAATTGCAACATGAGTACATCTCAATATTCTCAAAAATAAACTGTCAGTTCATATTTTTTAAAACTTATTTTGAAATTAACAAGTTAAGAAATATCCGATGCCTGGCGCGAGTCCTACCATCCAGCGTAACTGAGCATGTCGGGTTAGGAAAGCCATTAATGCCCTTGGTCGGAACTCTTCATTTCTGGTAGGTAAATAATGGCGTCTCCTTGGAGACGCTGTTAACCAGTTTTTTTAAATCCGGTGTGCAATTAATAAGGACTTATTTGCTTTCGTACCATTTTTTAAAATTTTTTCATAGTGTGATATATGATCACAAATTTTGTTTTTGACCTTCTCGATAAAATGCAATATTCAACGCGAACTTGACCCGGGACTGTTAGACGAAAGTTTTTTTGCTCATAGCATGTGTAAATTTGACCTATTTGTACTTACACATACGCATTACCATAAAAGCTCACTTCGCGCCGCTTCACGCCACTCGAGCTGCGCTCATTATTAAAAACAGAATTTAAATTTTAATAAAAAGAATTGCATCTTTGACATATCTTTTAAAATTATCAAGTCCCATTTATTTTAAACATGTTAGATCTACCTATATGCTAGTGTAACCGGGTACCAATTTCACAAATGAAAAAGTCTGTAAGTTCTTTTAAGATGATTTTATTTACGACCAGATTCATCATTTATGAATTTCACAATGTTAAACGTTGCGCATCAACAGAAACATGAAAATATAGAAACGTCTAATATCTGCCCTTTGTGTGGCACAGAGCATCAATAATTTAGAATGTAACAGGTATGGGTGCGGTTGGTCACCAAAATTGAACGCTTTCGTCGTTGTCATCTAAAGGAGCAGCAAGAGCAAGTGTCTCAATCTTGCCGTGCACAACCCTTTTATACTACCAGGGTGGCGTTACATAACAAACTTGTTTAACAAGATTCTTATTTTTAGATGAAACAAAGTATTCTGGGTAATGAACAATTACTTCAAAATAATTCTTTAATTATAAATTCAAGAAAGACAACTTTTCCAATACATGCAAGAGTTATGGTTCATATATGAACGTATACTGAACGTCCATTGAGACATTAAGAACGACAACTTCACGTGGTTAACTTGTAAGAGTTATTTCCCTTGTATGAATTAAATAATTATAAAATGGTGATATTCAATCCTGTTACACTAGTGGTGTTTATTCAATCGAGAGGGCAGGCTCTATATTATCACCAGTTTGATATTGTTCAGTGCATCATTTCTTTTAGGGGTGACAATATCATGTAACATGGGTAAAATCTCTAGAGTTTATTTTCTAGCACATACATACCCCTGTTAAGTGAAAAATACATGAATATTATTACATTTTTACTGAAAATATATACCTCTTTATAATGTGACAATATATCAATAAAGCTTTATGGTGGGATTAACTTTGCGAGATCGTGCAGGCCTATGGCTTGGATATCATGTGTTGACAGACTGATTTAAAACTAAAACCCATTGTTTTGTTTTGTCATAGTTGCCATCACGCATTTTAATATATGGGTGGATGTTATTAATTATAGTTTCCCCACTTTTCATTAAAATCTGGAATATAAACTTAGGAGGCAAAGTAAGTTTTGTTTCATACTCAAGCACCACCATATACAATTATATCAAATGACAAAGGTAAATAAATAATCTTTATTTTGCTAATTACAAATGTAAATGTCTTATCTTTATCTTGCCGAATGCATATTCATAATTAAGATTGATTTTTGCTTTCACATGTTGTTTAAACTGAATTTTTAATCTAATTAAATTTCAATTTAAAAGATAGCAAACGGCACACACCTACTGTAGAAATGATAGTGACAGAAAACGCGCAGACACACACACTAACACATATACTATACATGTATACATATAGAAAACAAAGCATTCGATATGATTACAGACATCCTCAACCTGGAGTTATTTCCTATATATTGTCCTTATCATGTCTCAGGTATACAACCTACCATAAATAATTAATTCTATTAAATAATAACAATATACAAAAACAGAAAATTTTGGAAATTGATAGCACTTGTAAAACCTGCAGTACTTTCAGTAGAATACATGTCTATGATGTATAACATTTCACCCTATGAAACTTTCTTTTCTTTAGAGATCTTACCCGGACCTAAAATGTTAACATTTTCGGTCTGACCGGATACATTATCTGGCTGGATCGATTCTTATATGGGGACAGAATATTATAGATACCCAGACAGAAAATGTTAACATTTTCAGACCAGCCAGACACATTTTGAGGCCAAACCGATTATTATACAACACCGGCTAGGACCAGTAGCAGTCTATGGTGTTATTTCATCTTTAGTATGTACCACGACATTATTTTTTTCTTCTGCTGGAGAAAAAAGTCCTCATCTGGTGAATTATCCAAAACTAAATCTTAAAAACTTGTGTTCTTTGTAAATAGCTAAAATCTAGGTACAGCTGCAACAGAGAAGGTATTTTATTACTTTGATTTTTCCGTCATGAAGAACGAGACAAAAAAATCAAAATAGTAAAGTACCTTTCTCATTGCAGCTGTAACTAAAATCATGCAATACCCGGCTACTGATCCTAGCTAGCTACTACCAGTAAGGCCTATAGGCCAGTACCACATACTGATATGGCTAATTAGATACAGCCGAACAGGCCGAATATCAACAGTTTGAAAGTCAACTTTAAACATATCCGTAGCCATAGGGCCAAAGTTGACCCCAATGCGAATTTTTTAGTCACATTCGCATTAGACGCAGACATGTCAAATTGTGTTATATATCGTCTTTAAGTTACCCTTTACATGTATGTAAAAGTTTTAGGAAATAAAGCAGAACAACATTGACTAGAGTAATAATTCATACTTGTCATTTGTCACCATACCTATGAGAGTATACAGTGAGGAATGAAACAATTTTTTCTGTGAGTATTGTCATAGCCATAAGTAGAGTAAGTGAGTAGAATCTTCCGTATGATAATCAAAATGTTAGACCATCCTGTCAAGTTATTTGAATTGACCTATAGAGGGTAAGAAACACATCTTGTTGTATATATTTATCCTTGATGTCTGTTACTAAACTGATACCATATTATCACAATTGTTCTTTTATCATTTTAAAGGATGGCAGAAGATTCTGACAACGAAAGCTCTAGAACGAAACATATTAAACTAAATTCAGAATTAGAAGAGTTTGATGACATTTTTCCAGAACTGGTAGATTTCCTGACCAAGGATGGTTTTAAAAACAATGAGATAAGAGATGCCATAGGGTGGTTCAAAGAGGTAAGACTAATACAATCTAACACCACTCTGAGGCAGAGATGATGAAATCTCAGTCTGAGTTCACACAATTTTGTTTGTCCATGACAAGGCTTGCCGAGTCATGGACTAACAAAATTTTGTGCATGAAGATTGAGATTTTGTCATCCCTCCCTCAAAATGGTGTTTTTCTGTTTTTCTCGCATTGAAAAAGTTAAAAAGAGCAACTGCATCCATCTACAGATAACAACAACATTTTAAACCGTAGTTCTGACACTTCCGGAATGGGCTTTTCCTCGACATCTAAATTCGCGGATAAATCAGTCTCAAGTTAGAGAAATCTTTTTCTCTTTATGTCAGTGTGTGAAAAATCCAATGGATAGTGAAAAAAATTGAATTCTTTTGTCTTTGTCTACTGGTTTTCAAATTTATTGTTTGTTTTTAGTTTTTGTGCGCACGTTTTTCTTTTATTATTTTTTTTATCTCATTTTTTAAACTGTCCACCACTCTTCACTGTGCTTTTTCATTCAACATTTATATGTTGATTATTGATATACATGTATTCAGATAGACAAAACATATATATACTTCGTGTAATTTCTGTCCCTCCAGGACCCCTGATCATCATTGGTGGATAAATTGTTTTCACATATTGATACTTACCTGTGAGTCGGCTCACTATCTAAATGTCCATTATCTAAATGTTACTTTTATAAGTTTTTTGTAATTCGAGTTAATTGCAGGTGTAGTAGTGAATTTCAAGGGACCACAGTGACATACCAAATAAGACTGATAGTCAGGTAGACAGATGTAAACTGCATGTATAACTGTCAGGGGAGTCTCGAGTGTCAGAGCACCTTACAGGAGACAAATCTCACATATGTGGTGATCTATATTAGGTCCCCACCTCACACCCATCTCTCTTACAGCAGACATACCACACATATGTGGTGATCTATATCAGGTCCCCACCTCACACCCATCTCTCTTGTAGGAGACAAACCTCACATATGTGGTGATTTTTATCTGGTACCCACCTCACACCCATCTCTCTTACAGGAGACATACCACACATATGTGGTGATTTGTATCTGGTACCCATCTCTCTCACAGGAGACATACCTCAAATATGTGGTGATCTGTATCTCGTCCCCACCCCATACCTATCTCTCTTACAGGAGACATACCTCACATATGTGGTGATTTGAATCTAGTACCCACCTCACACCCATCTCTCTTACAGGAGACATACCACACATATGTGGTGATCTGTATCTCGTCCCCACCCCACACCTATCTCTCTTACAGGAGACATACTTCTCATATGTGGTGATCTGTATCTGGTCCCCGCCTCACATCCATCTCTCCTACAGGAGACATACCTCACACCCATCTCTCATTTGTGCTTCACATTGCTGTTTGCATGCAACAGCAACAACTCTGAGAACAATGTCCTTGTCTGGCCATTTGAATCATCAAAATGTGGAGGTAACAATGTCACAAATCCTCAATGACTCAAGGCTTACCTACCTAAGGATGTCAAGACTGGATCTTGTGAACACTGTATCAGTAGTTACAGTGGAGTGGAAGGCATGGAGCTAAGCAATGTTTTGTAGAGTACAGAATAATTTGAGGAAGGACTTTTACATTGTAGGTCATCCGTAGCATCTTATCCATTTCATCATGACCTTGTTGTGCTGTACAGTGAGGTTAATGGTTCACAGCTCTTCCTCACTTTAAACAAAGGCATCATGAAAGTCACTAGTTATCCATTATCACATCATTCTCCTTCATATAGAATAAAGTCTCAGATATTTATGATGGGTCTTTTAAAACTGAGTCCTGTATCCACTTTGGTAATACAGGTACATGATTTAACTAGCAGTCTTGACACTGAAAACACCAAAAGGGGATATAACTAAACTATTGTAGTTCTATTTTTTGATTTGTTTTTATAGGTGTCTGAATACAACGTACCTTTTGGGAAAAAGAACAGGGGTATATCAGTTGTTACTTCATACAAATATCTTGTGGAAAAACCGACAAATGAAGACTTGAAGCTTGCTCGAATTTTAGGGTGGTGCGTTGAATGGGTAAGTTAACTGTTGTAAAAAACATTATCTGATGATAATTAGGTATGCCTTAGTGACCATCTTTATCAGGCCACAAAATAACAGAATTTTTGTAACCCATTTACAGGTTACACTAGAATGACAGTAACCTGCAGGTTACAATAGGAATAATAAAGACTTAAAAATTAAATTCATTGAGAATGGAAAGAAGGTTACATGATTTGTGTTTGTCCGTTACTCCACGTAACCTGAACGGTCGCTCCTGTGTTATTTTGTGGTCTGTTTATATAATGATATCCTGACCATAGCAAGCATTTCACAACAGATTCCCATAAACTCGTTTTCAAGAGAGTTTGGATGTTTTGACAGTTGTCTCAGTTATGACCTCTAAATAAATTATGAGTAAATTAGAAGAAAAAAAACCTAAGGTGGTCTTTATATACAAGTTTTACTGTATGAACCTCAGCTAACTCATTGTAAAATCGGCCTGTATATAATATGATGATGATTTGAAATAAGTAAGATGACCTGTACAAAATGCAGTGTGTTATCTCTTGTCAAAAGACTTCAAAATTGCTGACTGATGGCTTTGTAATATTTTCTCTTTTAAAAATGTTTATGAATAAATTATGTCTTTACCTCTAATCATTGAGTAGATAAATGTTAGTACAGGTGTTACAAGGTAAATAAGCACATGTTTACATGCATAACAGGGGGAACAGGCTACTTGTTGCCACAAAAGTATTAGAATTCCAGTAATACATGGAATCCATGTAGGGCAATATGTTTTATCTACATTGTACAGGTACAAGCTATATTTGGAAATAGATCATATTGTTTTGCTTTTGACAGAACTTGGATATGCCACTTTACCTTGGTAGACATATGTTTCTGTCAGTATTCTTCTGATAACCCGTCTGCTGAGTATCAGTTATTGGATGGATGTCCATACTTTCAGTCCTAACATTTGTGTAATTATACATATTCAACAAAATTTAGATCTACAGATACATATAGTCTACAACTCCAGTAAATTCTAGTTTCCCTTAAATGAGGGAATGATGTTTGTTTCTTTTTTGTATGTGTAATACTATCTATCTGTTTACTTCAATAATCAAAGATTTGTTTTTCTTATGATAAGATGGCCTACATGTATGTTGAATACATTTGTTGTTGGTGGTGGTGGTGTTTTAGTTTGTGCTGGTTATTTTTTTTGGGGGGGGGAAGTTGCATGTTTTTAAAATTTTGAATCACCAGCTGTAAATTTTATACATTTTTAGTTGCAGGCTTTCTTTTTGGTTGCCGATGACATCATGGATCACTCCATCACACGAAGAGGAAAACCTTGCTGGTACAAAAAGGTCAGCTGTGTGAATGTAATAGGGGAGATTATATTACATTCTTGACTTTCCTTTATAGTTTGTTTAGAAGTGTTTTACGTCACACTCAGTATTTCAGTTATCACAGATATTAATTGTAAACCCTAGGGAAAAGTCTAACTGCTCAAGTCAATTGATAACTTCCCACCAAAATATAAGAAAAAGTTTTGATTGTGACTGTGTAAGTCAATACTTGAAAGTTAATATCCAGTTCACTGCCTGCTTTGAGTAAAAAATATCAGGTTGTATTGCCAGTTTCATGATTAGATTTAACAATGAAAATCCAGACCTTTATTTAAGTGAAGATAAACAGTCATCAGTCCCTTGTGAACAATCTGATTTTTGTGGATCTAATTTTTTCTCTTTTAGGGAGATGTGCGGTTGATAGCTATAAATGACGCTTTTTACCTGGAAAACTGTATATACCAGATCTTAAAACAGTACTTTCGTAGTAAACAATACTACATAGATATTGTCGACTTGTTTCATGAGGTAAGAAATATCCTCTCTGCTCTCTGTACCTTACAAGTCTGTCATCTTATGCCCCTCAATATGTCTAAATGTTTTTCAAAGACAGATACCTAGTAGAGAATCTGTGTTGGTCTGAAATACCAGTAGTTAATATATACCGTCTGAACAGGGACATACAGTGAGATATGACCAATGAAAACAAAGAGATTCTATTCAGAATGGTGACACTTGTATAAATTACTGTACAGATCATTGATCAGTACACATCTATGAGAGGTCACATGCATGTGACCCCATGACAAGTTTCGTTAGATCCCTTATACGACATATCAGAAAATGGGAGCCATGAGAGATTGGTTTTTAATTAGATTGGGGGGAGGGAACCTCTCTGGATTGGAAAAGGGACCTTTGAACAACTCCAAGTAGAGGTCAGCAGTGTTATGATTTTTGTACATGTTGTACATGTGAAATTATCACAATGTTATGACAGTGTTAAGATTTCCAAAGAAAATGAACTGAGTGCATGATTACCTTCCCGCAGCTTAAACGCTTCTGACCTTGATACATCACTTGTATTATAAAGAATGCATTTAAAGAATGTGCGTTAGATTTCAGAATCAGGTTTGGTACATATGTTAATGATTTATTGGATTTTTATTTCATATTTTCAGACAACCATGCAGACTGTAACAGGCCAGTGTTTGGACCTGATAACGGCCCCAGTTGATGGCAAAATTGACTTCGCCCCTTTCACTTTAGACAGATATAATGCTATCGTTAAATGGAAAACGGCATATTATTCCTTTTATCTGCCTGTGGCACTAGCAATGTATATGGTAAGTTACCTCATTGCTGAAGTGATCAGACTCCAGTATATTTTAATCTTAAGATTTTGATCATGCACTCTAAACTACCTCCACCTTTATATAACAACTTCCTGCACATAGTGACTGTTTTGAACATTCTCCATGCATATATCCTATGTTCCTTAACCTTGTATAGTGACTACCTGCTTTCCACAACCAGTCACCACTCAAATTCAGCCAACGGTCACTTGCATACTCCATATTACAACCTCAAATAGAGATAATTTGCATATTGAAATGTTCAAATCTCGTTTCCATAAAAGTTGATGAAAATTGTCATGTTGGATGTTTACACAACAGCTATCACACTTGTATTACTAGCCTGTTATGTTGGAGGTTTACACAACAGCTATCACACTTGTAGTATCAGCCTGTTATGTTGGAGGTTTACACAACAGCTATCACACTTGTAGTATCAGCCTGTTATGTTGGATGTTTACACAACAGCTATCACACTTGTATTATTAGCCTGTTATGTTGGATGTTTACACAACAGTTATCACACTTGTATTATCAGCCTGTTATGTTGGATGTTTACACAACAGCTATCACACTTGTAGTATCAGCCTGTTATGTTGGAGGTTTACACAACAGCTATCACACTTGTATTATCAGCCTGTTATGTTGGAGGTTTACATAACAGCTATCACACTTGTATTATCAGCCTGTTATGTTGGAGGTTTATATAACAGCTATCACACTTGTATTATTAGCCTGTTATGTTGGAGGTTTACACAACAGCTATCACACTTGTATTATCAGCCTGTTATGTTGGATGTTTACATAACAGCTATCACACTTGTATTATTAGCCTGTTATGTTGGAGGTTTACATAACAGCTATCACACTTGTATTATTAGCCTGTTATGTTGGAGGTTTACACAACAGCTATCACACTTGTATTATTAGCCTGTTATGTTGGATGTATACATAACAGCTATCACACTTGTATTATTAGCCTGTTATGTTGGAGGTTTACACAACAGCTATCACACTTGTATTATTAGCCTGTTATGTTGGAGGTTTACACAACAGCTATCACACTTGTATTATTAGCCTGTTATGTTGGAGGTTTACACAACAGCTATCACACTTGTATTATTAGCCTGTTATGTTGGAGGTTTACACCAGCTATCACACTTGTATTATTAGCTTGTTATAACATACAGGTTCTAACACAGAGACTTCTGCTGAACACTGAGCTTTATCCTTTGCCAAAAGATGTTGTAAAGCTAATTTCTTGATCAGTCGTTTTGCTACATTCAAACTTTATGTTAATGAAAAATTATTTCTTTAACACATCTACACCTGATCAATTAATGGACCCTACTGAATATCAGTGACATAGGGTAGCCCAAATGTGTCTTCAGGGGTGAATGGGTTAACAGTTATCATTGAGTGAATTCTCTTTTTTACTTCAAATAATTATTCATATGACTGGAAACAAGAAAAAGAGTGTTGTTTGTCTTCTTAACATAGTCCAAGCTATGTACTTGTATCTGTTCTTGTTCCTTTATACCTGGGTAATTAAAGCAAAATAATTGTGTACTTTTGATGATACAAGACCTTAGACAGTAAGAGATAATGTAAGATTATACATGTATCCTGGAGTTTTATTTTTAGGTCATCTGAGCTGAGGTCTAATGGTGACCTATTGCTATTGTCTTTTGTCTGTTTTCATGCTTCGTCAATAGATAACTTTTACACATTTTCAACTTTTTTGATAAACCAAGTGACCAGTTTTAACCATATTTGACAAAAATATCCCCATGTGAAGCTGCATAACGTTTGCAAATGAAAAGGAGCAAGGACCCATAGGGGTCCCAAAATGAGCCAAAATGTACCAAGACTTGGTATATCTTTAAAAATCTTCTTCTTGTGAACCGATGATCAGATGTCATTCAAATACATCCTCAGGCGGCATGCATCTACAGATGATCAAATTTGATGAACCTGCATACATATATATATATATTGTTTTTTTTTTCTTTGTAGGCTAATATTGTTGATGAAGCAACACATTCCAGTGCCAGGGTCATTCTGTTGGAAATGGGAAAGTTTTTCCAGATTCAGGTTTGTATGATTAGGATAGCGTTGAGAATTTCATAATATAGTTTTGAATTAACTCATCTTACCATGCATGTTAAGTGGGAGCTATCATCTGCCACAGATATGTGGTCTCAATACAGGTAGGAGGTCTAGTGGTTAGAGCAGCATTCTTTGAACCATAAAGTCTCTCATGACTGAAAATCAAATCAAAAGCTCAGTACAGGTGGTCTCTCAAAACAGTCATTCTTTAAAGGGATTATTTGACCAAATAGTTTTCAGAATGTGGTCTTAGAAGAGGGATGGAGTTTCTTGAGAGTGGTACAGTCTAACGCCGATTATCCGGACTGAATGGGAGACACATAAAAATCTGGAAAATCGGTCGTCCAGATGATCGATTGTATTGTTAAAGTATGTCCGTACATCCAAAATTTAGCTCTCGTGTTAAGCTGGTCATTCTTAGTGAACATGTCACTGAAGAAACATCGATGTTTTCACAGGCATGTTGTTATTTTAATTACTTGATGAGTAAAAGTAAAAGCATCGATTTATAAAGCCTATGCTGGTAAAATGTAGACCCAACATACATGTATGTATGTATGAAAAAAAAACATTATTTCATATTTTTAAACTACATGACTGAAATCACGTGTAGATCTAGATCCTCATGTAGCCTACTTCATGTCATAAATATTACACCTACATTTATTCCCCCGTTAATAGGAATGGGGAAATCACGTAAGTGCTAGCTCAAAAAGTAAAAGCATCAATTTATAAAGCCTATGCTGGTAAAATGTAGACCTAACATACATGTATGTATGTATGAAAAAAAAAAAATTATTTCATATTTTTAAACTACATGACTGAAATCACATGTAGATCTAGATCCTCATGTAGCCTACTTCATGTCATAAATATTACACCTACATTTATTCCCCCGTTAATAGGAATGGGGAAATCACGTAAGTGCTAGCTCAACGACATTATCTTTAGTCCTAAAAGTCACTGTGATTTGAAGAAATCTGACACTTTGGTCTGTTGCAAACTCCTTCGAGTCTTGACCTAGATTTCCCATAACATGGGGTCCGATATGGGGTACCTGTAGCACATTGCTTTAATCATAATTAAATTGCTTGTTTAAGCTATTATTGTTTCTACCCATCAATGTCTTAATTTGGTACGTGACATATATCAATTTTAAACAAGTTACACATGTGAGAAAATTTAATTTTACATGACTTGGTAGTGTCATTATTGTGAAACAATTTACACCTGTCCTCCCATAGCTCACCCCTCGATCTTTGCCAACTTGTGGACAGTCAGTAACACTTGCTTGGCTTTCGTTTACCCTGAGGACTAATCAATTTGAAAACAAAATAAAGATTGAAATTAATACAGTATATTGGTAAGAAATATTTATTTATTTGAAATGTTTTGAAGTTGCAGTTTTAATGATTGAATCTTCTTTATGGACACTTGTTATGACAATTGTGATCGTCAATGTTGAAGTACAATGCATTTATGTTGGCTGTTTGTATTTCATTTTTATTTCGGATCCCCTATAAAGGCTAAATAATGCAATATAAACAAAATGACAGTGTTCTGATGCTATTTCATTACTTACAAAACATTTTGTGAAACTTTTATCTGTGAATTTACAAAATGTACGTTCAGAACTTTTCTCTTGGTAAAAATATTGGGGGACATGGCATTTGTCCGCACAAGCGAAAAATCCGGATAATCGGCATCCGGATAATCGGCATTAGACTGTATTCTAAAACCGGTTCCTCTAAAGTTCTGTTCAAAATTGAAAGTTGAGAATTCCTACCTATGTACTCCATGATGATTTTATCCACACTTTGACAAAATTGATGGAATGAACTCATTATGCACATCAAACTCAAACCTATTAAACAAAAATATCATTAACTGATCATTATTAACCCATAACAAATAATGAAGTTGTGCACATTTCTGTATGTATTTCATGTTTGTATGTATTTCAATTATTCAAGGTGATAGGTAATCCACCTCTAGACAAACTCTGACAGATATTTACAAATATTAACTTACAATGTAAAATTCTCTAAGTTCTCTTTCCCTTGAAGTTTCAGGTCCAGATATTTGTCTTTCATAAAATGAATAAAGTAACTTTGGGGTTTTGAATTTTGAAGAATCGGATGTCAAAGTCCCAATGTAAAAAATCCTTTCTGTTCTCAAAACCTTGAAGTAGGTGAATCAAGTAAAAAGATGTTGTCGTCTGTCAGCCATGTACAAGTGATTTATCAGTTCTAAGATTAATTTAAAGTAAATGTTAGATTAGTGACATGTGGTGGGATTTCATGCTAGTTCCACAGCAGACATACTGGTCAGGGACCAGTAGCCAGCTATGGTGTTATTTTGTCTTTAGTATGTACCTCGACAATATATTTTTTCTTCTGTTTGAGAAAAATGTCCATCATCGGGTGAATTATCTTAAAATATCTAAAAAATTGTGTTCTAAATAGCCAAAATCATGTGTTAGCCAGCTACTGGTTCTAGCCAGCTACTGGTTCTAGCCAGGTACTGGTCTCTGACCAGTATGTGATAATGGATTATGAAGAATGTTATCATTTTCAGAAATCAATTTAGTTCTCTTTATGGAATTGACTTTTATGTACTTGTAGACCAAGCAATGTTGCATTGTTCTTATGTTATTTTTTCTTATTGCAACAAGGTCTAAGGCTCTATTGAACTAATTGATTTAGATCATGATAATGTTTTCTTTTATTTCTAAAAATGTGTGTGAATGGTTCCCGGTTACAAAATATATGAGTATGTTTTATACAGACAAGCCCTAGTGTGTATAATGTTTAGACCCTCTAACTGTCAATTCCAGAATTCTAAAAAATGCCAGAGTGATGCGAAATCCATTTGAATATCTCTGTACATTATAAATACTAATGTTATTGTTATAAGTATTTTCATTAATTTTATTGCAAAGGATGATTATCTCGACTGTTACGGGGACCCAGATGTTATCGGTAAAATTGGAACAGACATAGAGGACAACAAATGTAGCTGGTTGGTCGTTCAAGCACTTCGTCTTGCAAATGAAGAACAATTACAAATATTACAGGTAGGATAATACCGCCGTGTACCTTTATATTTACACTCCCGTTTTTAATTTTCACTATTTTCATGAGACAATTGAAGTGCATACCATCCATTAGACTAAGATGATAGGGGAGAATTTAAGACACAGGTGAATATGTGTTCTGTCGATAAAAGGGGCGAAAATAATCAGAAAAGAAAATTTCAACATATACAGTATTTCTTTCAAAAGTTTTGTTCTCTCCTTCTGCCTTCTCATACAACTGGTTTTTTTTACCAGAACTCCACTTGGCAGTTGGAAGATAAATGTTGGAACATCATTACAGTGTTCTGTGTAACACATACCTTTATAAACCCTACAGAACCTTTGACTTAGGGGTCATATAGAAAATGAGGACATTTCTACTTCTAAAGCAGTTCAGTTTATAACCTTTTCAAATGTCTTGATTCAGTGAATTCTTAAAACTTTGTTTCAATTATAGAATAAAAGAAATTATTCAAAATTATCATGCAGATGTTTAGTCATATAAAGGATAAAAAAATCACACTAATAGATTTTAAATGACTTCTCACACACCTATATGTGTGTGTGTGTAGATATAGTGAAACCTATATTGAGAGACCATCTGTCTTGTGAGAGCACATTTTGAGAACCATTCAGTTTAATGATCCTTTGAATATTCCTGAAAGTGGCCTTTCAAGACAGGTTCCATTGTACTGTTACTAGGTGTAGTTTATGCAAAATTTCATCATGCTTTTAATATCATTGATAAATGAAAACAGCAAAATAAATGTAATTAAAAATACAACAAAATTTTCAGATTCTACAGTATACATGTATTAAAATACATAGCATATAGCAATATTGTATGATCAATTTCATGTTATCAATATCAGTCTAATATAATAGTTGATTGTTTCTTCCAGGAAAGTTATGGCCAAACTGAACAAAAACATGTCGCTTCAGTCAAAAGAATTTTTTCTGATCTTCAGCTAGAAAAGACTTTTAAGGAATATGAGGAGGAAAGTTTCCAAGAAATAATGAATCTGATTGAAAAACATAAAGGATCTTTACCAAGTGAAATGTTTTTATCATTTGCCTATAAAATTTACAAACGACAAAAATGAATACATTGAGATTACTTCTTTATGAACGAGGACGTGTTATATCGATTTTCATTGCCTGTTTGTTACAGTGTATAATATAACCTACCTGAAAATGTAACGTTGTAAAAATTTACTGAAAACTATGTGACCTTTTATTTGGACTTTCTTTGTGTAATGTTGAAATTGTCTGACTTGATATGTTATAAATCTAATAATCTGGAAACATCACTGATTGCGAAGTTCAGAAGATGAGGGTAGCTTTACAATCAGACTGTGTGCAATCTTAAAGAGCCAGCCTGGCTCAGTTGATAGCAAGCTCGACTCTTGATCGTGAGATCCTGAGTTCGAGTTCAGCTGGCCACATGTTGGTTTCCTGTCCTTCGGATGAGAAAGTAAAAACGGAGGTCCCGTTTCACAGTAGGTG